>CANYLF010917204.1:0-11560 GCA_948193215.1 Bocquillonia castaneifolia | reverse complement strand
TTATTATATTTATTTGCCCGTAAAAATATGGCATAAGACAAATTTGAACTTGAACAAGATTTAGGACGGAATAAAGAATAATACATCAAAATCAACCCAAAGATTGCAGTATACTATTACTTCCCATATTTTACTGTATTTGATTTTTTTATAAATGTTTTTATTTTATTTTAACTGATAATTTATATTCTGAGATTCACTTTATTTTTACCCTCTTAATCATTATTTATAGAATTAGAATTTTGATAGTGTATAAGGTATATTTAGTATAGTAAAAATATAAAAGTAAATAAGTGTTTTATTTTTTAAACTTTCTTAAAATGTATCTAGGAGTAGTTTTTTTTTTGTCAAATGAAAGGAAACGAAAGAAATATTATTAATATTTATTTAACTTTCCATGATCATGCTCAGATCATTGTGCTATTAATTAAATTCAGTCCTAATTAAAAAAAGAAAGTGCTGATTTAATAAGAATCTAAAATAGCTAGCATTATTTACCTGTTTAAGAGCATGAAAATAGTTTTTAGAAGGAAACTATATTTTTTGATATAAGCAAAACTTGCTGAACTTGTAATATTGTTGTGACAATATTATCCCATCTAATGAAGAAAACATGGATTGGTATGGTGAAGGCTGTGCCTGATAAATACTACTAATAAAACCAATTAAAAAGAAAAGGGAGTAAAAGACAGATACGCCACCGTAGAAAAAAACAAATAAATACAAGGAAAAATATAGTATTAAATGTAATTAAAGAGGTCACCAGATGTTAACATATGGCCACACCTTCGAATCTCAAGTGTTTAAACAAATGACAATCGTTTACTTTTGAAAAAAATAAATAAATAATAGAAAAAAAGGGCCAGAAAAGCATGGCAGATTACGTAATTAACAAGTGAAAGAAACCTTATTTAACGACCGAACTCTCTTTAAATACCCAAGTGCTATTTCTCACCAAAACCGCAACAAGTCCGTAGCCGGAATCTCTGTTCTTAATTCTGGCAAGAACGAGTCCCCTCTAATAAAATAAAATCAAATCAAAAATAAAAAAACGAAAGAGCTACCGCTGTTGATCTGATAATTCAGTGTGTTAGTTATGGCGTCGGAATTGATATTCAGAGGCCACGACGACGAGGCCCATCATACACCTGACGAGTACTCACCAAAGCGACCAAAACGGTGGCTATCGGTGACCCGCCCGATTCGCTACATGCTTCGAGAACAGCGACTCGTGTTTGTCCTCGTCGGCATTGCAATCGCTACAGTATTCTTCACGATCATCCCATCATCGTCGACGGCATCGTCAAGATCATCAGCGCCGTACATGAATTACAACAGCAAATACTCCGACCTGATCCCAGACGAGATCAGCCGCATGGAAACAGTGCCGGTAAGGCACAAAAACTACGATCCGTTCGTTAATGTAAACTCAGGAGGGAAGATTCCGTTAGGGTTGAAAAGAAAAGGGCTGAGGATAGTAGTGACAGGTGGAGCTGGATTCGTCGGGTCCCATTTAGTGGACAGATTGATAGAAAGAGGAGACAGTGTGATAGTAGTAGATAATTTCTTTACAGGAAGGAAGGAAAACGTCATGCATCATTTTAAAAACCCGAGATTCGAGATGATACGACACGACGTCGTTGAACCCCTTTTATTAGAGGTTGATCAGATCTACCACCTCGCTTGCCCTGCTTCTCCGGTGCATTACAAGCATAATCCAGTCAAAACTATTAAGACCAATGTCGTTGGGACATTGAACATGCTGGGCTTGGCTAAAAGAGTCGGTGCTAGATTCTTGCTTACAAGTACTAGTGAAGTTTATGGCGACCCTCTTCAGCACCCTCAGGTCGAGACTTACTGGGGCAACGTTAATCCAATCGGTGAGTGACTCACTGCCATCTTTTTTTTTTAAATTATTTTTCATTATTCCGGTGATCGGATTCGGCACACGTTAGCAGGCGCAAGGCGTGTGGCTAACGTGCGCTTTTAGAGTTTTTTTTGTTAAGATCAGAGGGCGGAGTTGGTGCGGTCAAAGAAGACGCGCGATTGGCGGTCAGAAGTCTCATGGTTGAAAAGTATGAAATTTTTTGAGTGAAGAGTGGGGAGAGGGGTAAATGTGGAAAATAGGGCAAGGAAATGAGGGTGTAAATGTAAAAGAAAAGGGAAAATTTAGATCTGAAAAAATAACAAAGGAAAGAAGGGTTGTTTTTTTTTTTTAATTAAAGTGATTGGAAACGTGACAGGTGTCCGAAGTTGCTACGATGAGGGAAAGAGGACAGCTGAGACTTTGACTATGGATTACCACAGAGGAGCAGATGTTGAGGTTTGTACTATTTTAACTTGATACCTTAATTATTCTATAATCCCGCAATTTATAAAGTTCTGTTCTTGGTATGGGTAACTCAAAACACTTCGAATTAATTAAACTATACTTATTACATATGAATGAATAATTGAATTGAATATGATACAAATATTTTTTTACTTTTGGTTTATTTTACAGGTCAGGATAGCCAGAATTTTTAATACCTATGGGCCTCGAATGTGCATTGATGATGGTCGTGTCGTTAGTAATTTTGTTGCTCAGGTGGGGTTTTCTGTTTTAAATACCAGTTTTTATCTTAATTTTTTATGATACAAGTTGCGATTAACGGAACTAGGGGATATTGATTGATTGCAGGCTTTGAGGAAGGAGCCTTTGACTGTCTATGGTGATGGGAAGCAGACAAGGAGTTTCCAATATGTTTCTGATTTGGTAAAATTAAGCTCTCTTTTTTAATATTAGCTTATGATTATTTAATTTCTAGTTTGCTTTTATCATTGCCCTTTTCTTTTCTTTTTCCTTTCTCAAATATATTTGCTTACTTTTTGGTGCCCAAATCCAAATTTCAAAATGCAAGAATGGAAATTTTGATTGGATGCCTTTTCATTTGAGTACTTTGTATTCTTGCTTTTGTATAATAGCACACCTTTGTGATATTTTAGTATCATACCAATTACCATCCAAAATTGAATGCCGCTTTACACATGCGCACGTTGTCTCTGACTATGTAATGATGAATATTTTAAGTTCAAAGTTTTACCCTATGCCACATGCATCCATCTTTCTACCCCATTTGCCTGCTGTAACTTTTAAGCAAAGAATTAGTCTTAGAGATCACATGCCATGCACCAATTTAGTGTCCCAACTGGGCCTCTTCTGTTATTGCTAGTGGGGTAGGTATAGCAGTATAGAGTTCGTTTCTGCATTATATGATCAAGACAATATTTCCCCTATATTATTTTTGCTAAATGTTCATATGATGGTTGATTGTGGGATCCTGATGTTCCCTGTGCATTTAATTGTCAATTTCTACTTTTTATATTTCATTAGATTGAAAATGGTTATCGGTTTTCTTTGCACTAAAACATATTTTGATCATTCCTCGTGTACTAAATTATTCAGGGAATCTTTTTCTTTTGGTTACTTGCCTATTCATTTGATGCTTGCTGTTATTCTGTGTTTACTTATATGTCCTGTTACATTTGTACTGAAATCAGGTTGAAGGTCTGATGCGCCTTATGGAAGGGGAACATGTCGGACCTTTCAATCTTGGAAATCCTGGTGAATTCACCATGCTTGAGCTTGCCCAGGTAAGATTATTATTTCCCTCAATGATCTCGTCACTTTCGTTAGCATAACAGCAAAATTCTAAAGTTTGAATCACTTGTGGACATTCGGCAACGCACCGCTTCTTTTCTACTTTTTTGTTGGATGTGAAAGATATACTTATGAAGAGGGTTCCAGAGTTCTAAACTCTATTTCAGCCAAAACTTTTGTGTTGCCATTTCACTGTAGTACTCTTGGTTGGCTAAGCTCATACGTAATCCATGCCTTTAGTATAAGTGAAGATTAACCGTTTCTAGATACACAAATGGCCTTTTATCTGGTATTTAAACAGCTTATCTCTAAAATGCGTAGATAGTCATTTAGAATCAGCGTCTTATTTCACATTCCAAAAAAAAAAAAAAAGGATTAATTATAGCACCTCACACATCTGGAAGCATTTACAGTTCAGTGGTCTTATAATTTTTGGCAGCAAATTAAGCGTTCTCCTGACTCTGATGGTGTAGGTGGTCCAAGAAACAATTGATCCAAATGCAAGAATCGAGTTCAGGCCTAACACCGAAGATGACCCACACAAGAGAAAGCCTGATATTACAAAGGCAAAAGAACAACTTGGTTGGGAACCCAAGATATCCCTTAGACAGGGTCTTCCTTTAATGGTATCAGATTTTCGGCAACGGGTCTTTGGTGACCACAAGGAAGGTGGCGCCACCAAAGCTGTGTCAACATCTTAAGTTGACATTTTTTATTGTCTTGTGCAAGCAGAAGCAGAAGGATAATTATTTGGTAGATGACCAATTTGTCTTTGGCCTTTATCACAATAGCAATATAGTTATGGTGTCACAGCAGTAGCAGCAAATGAGCTTCCCTTATTCTATGATAATGAATTTTAAGTCGTTCCTTCCACATTTGTTTCACAGTCGGCTTCATAATCTCCGTCATTTATTTTTGTTGTTTTTTTTTTTTATTTCAAAGATAATAGACAGCAAACCTTCAATTAGAATCTCTCCCTATAATTTTGATGCAATTGGTATAATTCATCGGTGTAGTGATCTTCATGCATTCTGCTATGTCAGATTTGCCGTTTTCAACGAAGAAATTAAAATTTGCACGGCATTTTGGATGGTAAACATTCATGCTAAACATGACCTCTAAATCTACGCTGAAGGTACCAATTTTAACGATAAGAAATTGAAATTTTCACTTATGCTTAGCGGTACCAATTAGTGCTGCTGCATCCTTCTAATAGTATTAGTTAAGCATGTTTCTGTTGGGGCGAGTGACTTCGAGTTTGCCCGAGTTTCAATTAAGAGGGTGTGTGCGCTGTCTAAAGATCTATATCCCACCATGGATCAGAAAATGACGAATTGGAAAATATCAGGAAACGATGAATCAGAAAATTTTGAAGCACTTGATGAATCGTAAAATAT
Organism: Bocquillonia castaneifolia; assembly: GCA_948193215.1. Classification (NCBI taxonomy): domain Eukaryota; kingdom Viridiplantae; phylum Streptophyta; class Magnoliopsida; order Malpighiales; family Euphorbiaceae; genus Bocquillonia; species Bocquillonia castaneifolia. The sequence continues at coordinate 6,523 of CANYLF010917204.1, read as the reverse complement.
AAGAAAATTAGACACTTGATGATCAGTGTGTTGCCCAAAGCTCAATATCCCCCTATGAATCAGAAAACTACGAAGCACTTGTTGAATCGGAAAGTTACAAAGCACTCAATGCCATCTACGAGCAGTTATGGCAGTATCATCCCCAAACCAAAAACAAAACCAAAAGACATTCTTCGTGTTCCCCTAAACAGAGACCTAAAAGCTGTCAAGCGCAAACAATTGCTATCACAATCCATGTTTAAATAGCCTCAGCATCTATGACTAGTTTTCCAGCACCGTTTCTGTTTGATACGCCAGACATTAAGACTGGAATCACTTAAACAAATAACAGTTAGATCAGACACCGTTGGAAAGCTTGTGAGTGAAAGCACAGCAAACCGATTACAACGATGGAAAAATTGACCAGATTACATTGCCCAACTCCCTTGAACATGAACAATAACATTCTAATGAAGTTCCATAATTTCCACTGTGGCCCTCCATTCCACAGTGCCATGCTAAAAATGCCATTAACAAGCAGCAAGACAAAGCAGGGCAATCTGGTCAACACACGTAGATTGGAATTCACATAGATAACCAAGCAGCAATAATTGAGTAATGAAATAAATCCTCAGCCAAGTGGTGAGAGAAAAAAAGGGGGGTCTCGAGAGAATTTTTCAAAACCGAAGTAGTGCAAAACTAGGTCAGTCATTGTATAATGTTCAAGCACACCACAATTTAATCTCATAAAGAAGCAAAAGAAATATGTCAGTAATTTTAAAATGTTTAAATGCATCACAACTCAGTCTCATCAAGATCCAAAAAGACCACACAATTCGCAAAAGAGAGACATTGCAAACAAGGACGCAATCAGTCAAGCTAAGATCATACAAATCAGTACTTGTTACTTTGGATTCCTAAGGACAATGATAACAGAATCTCCCCGGAGGAACATTTTACTGATGAATCTATCTTTGTTGACTGGTTGAGCTTTCTTCTTCCCTTTTCCAGTTTTTGGCACCTAAACCAGCAGGAAAGAATTAAATACTTACAAGCAACAATTATTTAAAAAAAATGTCAAAATCTGATTCGGAAATTTAACACACACACACATCTAGTGAGTAAACCAACCTCAGTCCACATTTCCCTGACATTTTCAAGAACCATGTTGCAATGTCGGTCAAATGCCCTCACACGTCCAAGAAGCTTCTTGTTGTTGCGGCAGTTAATGAGAACCTGATTGCGCAAGGCATAAATTGGAAAAATGTAAACTGACAAAAGTCTAGCAGCAGTCTAGCATTAAAGCATACACACATTATATGCACTCACTGATTTCACCAGCCAAACTCAGAGCCCATAACCTCAGGACCATAAATAAGGGGGTATTATGGAGTTCCAACAGTTGGAGGCAAGACTCATAAAGCTACCTAGTTTAAGAAACCAACAAAAAGTAATTTAAAGGCATCTCTTTAAGCCCATAAAAGACAGAAAGAGAGCGACACTACTACAAACTCACCATGTTAAAATAACTCCAGTTTGATCAGGCCAACCCCAGCTAAAAAAAATCGGGGTTACTCAAACAGGCCAACAAATTTTCACTCTGCCCAGATAACCACTCTATATTAAGTTATAGAATGCTAATAGTTAATGGATCTATAGCAACACTAGCAAACCAGAATTAAATCAAAATAAGGCTGCTATATCGAAAGCTACCTGTGTGTTATTTTTAACACTCATCATGAGAACAGAAAGCGGCCCTGTGTTGAATTCCTCTGACTCATCCTTAACCTGCGTAAAAAGGAAGATGAGTAAAATAACCAACTTGAAAAACCTTCAAAATAAATCTAAACAAATTCAAATAAGCGCTCCATGCATGTAAATAACTGTGAAAGTAATCAATGCGGCATAGCTCATTATTAGTTGAAATAAGAATGATGATGTCAAAATCAATTATTAAAGTGGTATTTTGAAAGGATGAACACGATACAGCCAAAGGACTAAAGAATTAAGACTTCATTTGATTTACAATGACGATGACAAACGAAGGAAGCAACCTATATTCTCATCACGGAAGAAGGTGATACATATAAATAAGTCAAGCTAGCACACAACAAGATTGTATGTACAATTACTGCAATGTATAAGAAAAATGATGACAATAAAATGAGTGGTAAACGTATAAATTAGGAGGCAGACTAATAACTTACATTGGCATCCTCATCCATCGGCCTACTGCAGAAGATTAAAAGAGAGAGAGAGACATGAATCTGTCAGTAGAGTTTAGATCAAAACAATTTTTTTATTTTTTTTTCTCTTCACAATTATAGATCAAAAAGGAAATCTAGATATTGGTAAATAGGAGAATCCAAGAAATAAACATGTCAAAATTTACAGTTACCTCATGTTGATTTAATAATTCGATTCGTCTCCAAACAAACCTATTAGAACAAAAAAAACATCAATTGGTTAGGGTTTTACCTTCGCAACTTAAAATCGAATAGAAAGCGCATGCAAAGAAAAAAAAATTAAAGCCTATAATACGAGAAATTGAAGACAACTCACTGTGGTGATAAGGGTTTTAGCTTTAGGGTTTTGAATGCAACTTCGTTTAGATCTCGGAAAGTGAATAATTGAAAATTATAATCGGTTTTTAGCGCGCTTTGCCCTTATAGCCGATTTGGGTTTTTCTCATGTAGTTATAGATCGAACTTTGGTTCTTACCACTTTTATTTTGGTTCTGAACCATTAACTCAAAACCCAATTATGTAGCCCAATTATGAAGAGTATTGTTGGACCTGCCCAACCATTCTCTCCATTTTACTCCTCAAATTATTATAAACAATACAATATTTATCTCAAAATTTATACATATTCTACTTTTTACTTCATATTCAAATAAATAACTCATTTATTAATTTTGAAAAATGTGATTTTTTTATGCATTCAATTTTTCTATAAAATAACTAGTTAACATAATTTTCAAGACACAATTTTTTTAAAAAAAAAAAATTATTACACTAAAGGAAATAGAGAGCCTGCTTAGGAGTAGGGTTGTGCAAAAATCCAAAAATTTGAACCGAACCATTTCTGACAATTTGGTTCGGTTAGTTCAGAAGTGCGGTCTGGTTCTGTGGGGAATTATGGAAAATTGTGGTTTTCGATTTTCAGTTCGATGGGAGGAGATTTTTTGACCGAACTGATCGAAAACCAAAATTTAAAAGCCCTAACATAAAACTACGTTGTATTAGTCTTATATATACACCCACTCATTAACCCTAATACATATGGCACCCCTTCCTCCCACTCATTTCTCACGCCGCCCCTCTTCTCTCCCTCACTCTTCTCTCTTCATCTACTCTGTCTTTCTCTCTTCTCTCCCAAGTCCCAACCCTAAGTAAAAAAACCCTAATTTCCTACAGCTGCCTCCACTTTTATCTTCACCTCTCCCATTATTTCTTCATCCTCCTCGGTGTCTATTGAGTCTGTTGACCATTCCTTTGCGCCACAAATGACTTGAACAGAACAGAAAAATGTAATTTTTTTTTGCTTTTTTTAAGGTCCTAACTTCTGATATTGAGCTTTTTTTTATTTTCTTGTTGATGATTGATCTGTTATAAAATAGATCTAACTATAATATGGGTTAGATCTTTATAAAGATAAAAAAAATTATACAAAAAAATAAAAAAATTTGAGCCTTTTGTTTTTAAAAACGCTTATCCTTATATTTATATTTGTTTTTTTGCTCTTTAATTTATATTTTTTGATAAATATTTTCCTTAATCTTCTGTTTCATAATTTCATTTTTAAATATCCGATCTTTAGTTTTTTAATTTCTCACTAAGTCTTTGATAAATATTTATCTCAATCTTCTCATCTTTGTGACATGGATAATGAACGATTTTTAGAGGTAATGGTGGAAGCTTTCTTTGGTGTATTGCTGAAAACTTAGAAAAGGTAAGAAGAAATATCTTGTTTATGATATATTATGCCTCTGGATTTTTTGTTTATTATATATTTTTGTTCTTTTTTTAAAAAAATCTGACATTAATTCTTATGCTATTTTTTCTGTTTTCATGATCTCATTGATATATTGGGTTGTGTTTTAATGGATATCTTTGAAGTTTCAACGAAAGTATTTTCTCTTCTGTTCTTATTTAAATTTACAGCTCTGATATTTTTTACATTTTTTTAATTTTCTGATCTTTATTTTCTCTTCTATTTTTAATTTTTTTTCAGTTTTTTTGTTTATTTTATATTTTGTTCTTTTTTTTTTAAATCTGACATTAATTGTTATGCTATTTTTTTATGTTTTAATGATCTCATTGATATATTGGGTTGTGTTTTCATGGATATCTTTGAAGTTTCAATGAAAGTATTTTCTCTTCTGTTATTTAAATTTACAGCTCTCATATTTTTTATAATTTTTTTTCTGATCTTTATTTTCTCTTCTGTATTTTCTCATTTGTTCTTAAATTTTTTGGTAGTTATTCGTTGAGTAATTTTTTGATGGTTGAAGTTACGTTATGTAATTTCTTTTATGTTTTTAATTGATCAAGAGATCAATTTCGTTTTAGGTATAATATGCTTTCTGCTATTATATTGTTTTTAATATTTTATGTCTCTAAATTTATAAATTTTAGCTGTTAATTGTTTGAAATGTTATTTTTTGCAAAAAAAGCATTGTTGGTCTTTTCTGGATATTGTGGTGTACTGCCATTTGCTACCCTTGCTGCTTTTGATTGCAGTTGCATCATTTAAAGGTACTTTCTATTTCTGTTAATTTTAAGTTATTTATTTCTTTTGATTTCTATTAATTTTATTTATGTTAATTTTCTTCTATTATATCTCTTTATTCTTTACTGATTTTGTGATAATTGAGTACTTGAACTAAAGTAGTGATTTTTTTGGACTTAAAATTTTTAGTTTTGATTTGTTTTTTCTTTCTTTTTTTTAACTGGAGTGTCAGTAACTACATTAAGCTTTTTGCAAATGGCTTATTTCTGGTATTACTTGAATTTGTTTCCTTTGTTGTTGTAAATAGACTATGGATAAAGAAAATGACAATGTTTTAAATGTGAAAAGTGGTGAAAATGTTGATTATTCTGTTTTGTTTTGCATTTTTTCAATCAAATCTGTCTATGTTTTGGAGATGTTAAACAATGGCATATGGTTCTATGATTTTTATCTTTTGATTTCTATTATTTCTATTTATGTTAATTTTCTACTGCTATTATATTTCCTTATTATTTGAACTATTTTCATTTGTAGATGTCTAAACAACTTGGAAATGGATGTAATCCTGCCAGTTCCAAAGACGTTCATCTTGTTGAGGTGGAAGCAATTGCTGAGGGCTCATCTCAAAATGCTACTACAACTGGTGATGTAGAGCAGTAAAGGAAGAGAAAGCAAATGGAGAAAAGGTCTCTTGTTTGGGACCATTTTGATGATATGACAGTCCTAAAACTTATAATTCTAACTCTAAAAGAAATGGGACATCCACTCTTATTGCACATATGTTAGCCTGCAAAAAGAACCTCATAGTAAAGACAATAGGCAGTCTTTGTTGAATACAAATATGACAAAACCTAGTAATGGACTTGACACTGAGGAGGGGAATGATGATGGGAATGTGATAGGTAAGATAGAAGATTGGAAATTCTCCCAAGAAGCAATTAGAAAAGCTGTAGCCTATATGATAATAGCTGATAAACTGCCATTTAGGTTTGTAGAGGGGTTAGGGTTCAAATATCTCATGAACACTGCAAGCCCTATATTTGTTATACAATCTAGATGGACTGTCACTAGAGATTGCTACCAACTATAACTTGATGAGAAATTGAAGCTTAAGACTTTCTTAAGGGACCATAGTCAAAGCGTTTGTTTAACCATCGATAGTTGGACTAGCATTTAAAGAATCAATTACATGTATGTCACATGTCATTTTATTGACGATAAATGGAAGCTACGTAAGAGGATTTTGTCTTTTATTTCTGTTAATGATCGTAAAGGTGAATATATTGCTAAGACCTTAGAAAATTGTTTGCTTGATTGGGGTCTTAGAAATATATTTACCATAACTGTTAATAATGCAGGCAGTAATGATACTTCCATTGCAAGCTTCAAAAAAAGGTTATTTTCTTGGGGCACTTCTGTTGGTGAATGTGCATATTTGCATAAGAGGTGCATAGCTCATGTTCTGAACTTGGTTGTTAATTATGGTATGAAAGAACTAAATGACTCTATTAGGAAAGTGAGGGAAGTAGTAAAGTACATCAGGAACAGTCCTACTAGACTTAGAAAAATTAAGGAGATTCATCTTATTTGGAAATTAATTCAAATAAGTCTATTTGTCTTGACGCGCCTACACGTTGGAATTCCTCATACTTGATGCTTGAAACTGCTTGCATATAACAATCTACCTTTGATAAATATGATGAGGATGGGACTGCATTTAGGGCAGATTTAGGTGACGATATCCCTGACTCATATGATTGGTTGCATAACACCCATTTTATATTTTCTTAATATAACATTCATTTAGCAT
>CANYLF010917144.1:0-11883 GCA_948193215.1 Bocquillonia castaneifolia | reverse complement strand
GTAGTTTTACATAGTTAATTTGTTGATAGAAAAATTAATTAAAAATTATACTATTGACTAATTATTCGATAAATTCAAAAATTAAGTTAACTAAAATACACCAAAGACTATTCCAATAAATTTAACATATAATTTAAGATTTTCACACAAAAAAATGGTACCATTTACATCTATTTTTTATTTTGTATGATTTTTAAAAAAAATTTTGGTTAAAAAATTGAAAAAATTAATTTATAGATCAAAAGTTTTCAAAAAATATTTTAGAATGTAAATTAATTTTTTTAATTAACATATAAAAAAATTAGGTGAAAATATATTAAAATAATTTTTTTAACATTGTGCTCCTAATTGAGTCGCTAAATAGAAGTTGAAGACTAAATTATCAATTTTTTCCAACTTTCCTTAATCTGGTCCCGTGTCACAAATTGGTGTACTAATTTAACCTTTTGTCCGACTCTGGAACGAAACCTACTAGCATTGATCTGTGCCAGACTTCCTTACTGCCTAAAATAAAAAAGAAAAAAGACAATGATCAATAGTTTCACAAGCAGCATTGCACCTCCCAAGCACTTCAGTATCGATGTAATTCCTGATAAGACTAACCTTATCGTATCAACTCCATCTTCCTAATCTACAAACTGTTCATATCTAAAAATTTAGTTTTTATTCCAAAGAATTCTGTACCAATTCACAGCTTCACGATGCTTCTTCCTCAAGGCATTCCAACCCAGGCAATGAAAATAAAATAAAATAAATTAGTTTGAATAAAAACAAACACATATCATTTGGGAGAGTATTAATTTTAAGGAAATTACAAAATATGTGCCAAAAACTAAAATATATTGCAAGTATACTCTTTGATTTTTATTGTTGTATAAAAATTAGTTGACTTTAACTTGTTACAAATCTGCCTTTTTTTTTTTTAACAAAAATAGTGCAAACTTTTCTCAATATCTTCCCTCAGTTCATTTCTTTACTTCCATTTCCATTGCCAATTTCCCTCTTTAAAATTTAGCTTCATTTTGGAGCTTTTTTAGGAACAAATGTTTATAACCATTTTTTTCTTACAGAACTAACCTTGTTATGGAAGATAAATTTCATAGGCTATATTTTTTCTAACATGATTGATTCTATATTTATAAATTTTTTTGACAAAATTAATTCTATATGATTATAATTTTTTATAGATTCATAAGAATTATATCCACTATTAATTATTATTCTTTGTAAAATTAATTATATATTTTGTGATATGCAACATATTTGTTATTAATAATGAAGGAAAATATGGTAAATATATATTAAATCCAAACACACGAATACAATCATGTTATGAAGATTATGGCTTAAAAGCCTAACTCTTGAAGCGCAGAATCTATCAATGTAGTGGAATAAATAAGATCTATAGCTTACTTGATCACGAACAAATCACGAACAATCAACACCCACAAATTATAGTAAGCCAATCAAGATTTCCCCACAAGCGATTAGACTAAGGAAAAATCTAATGTTCATAGTCTAAATATCTAAGAAGATGAATTCAAGATCACTAATATCTTGTTAGGATCTAGAAGAAAAGAATAGAAAGAGATTGAGAGAATTCTAGAATTTTATATCATGAAACCCTAGTTTCAATTCTTATTATTTTGTTTTCAGAATACGTATATCCTTTAGATATTATTCCCTTGAATAATATTTAATTATTAACTTATTAATAATTACCTTTTCTTAAACCAATAAGGAGTGACTTCTTTAGGAAACCTATTCCTTCTTTGATTTAGGGCACGGGTCATAACCCGTCATTGACGAACTCAACCGATCAATTAATTCCAACATCTCCCACTCGCACATAACAGAACACATTCCATAATGTTTTCACCTCCTTTCATACAAGTGAATGGACCATTTAACCAGCATACCAATCAAGAGCCATAATGCTATATACCGGTTAAGGACATATAGCCTCTGATTTAGATCCTTTATTAAATGTACGTTTTACGCCGATCACCATATCACAAACATTTCTTCTCTCATTTGATCTTAAGCAACAATTATTTATTAACTATTATGAACTCATTACACAATAGGCTAGCAGGTGAATCGCAGACGCTAGAATGTGACTATATGGCAATCTTTCCTTTCTTCAATATTTTATTCACGTGACTTGACTCGATTTTCTAGTCAGATTTTCCAAGCCCAATCTATCTGTAGACACTGAATTTTTGGATGCAGGTTCATGGAAGCGACGCGGGAGCCCAGTGATGAATACGGTCTAATTTGGACCACTCTGTTTCCCAGTTTCTTGTAGGAATGAGCTGAGGAAAATTAAAATTATTTCAAGTGTTAAATATTTTCAAAACATATTTTTAACTTAATTAATGGTCCGAACAGATGTTTAAATATATGTCCGAACCTTTAATACGGCCCACATAAACCAGAAAATCGTTTTGATCCAAAAAAAAATGAACATCCGGCCAGATTTTTATTATTTTCAAAATAATTGGAGCATCTGCACAATCCGACAGAGGGTGATCGGTGATGATCTGTCACACCCCACTATTTAAAAAAGCATATTCTCATCTTATGACCCTAATTTTTCAGAGCTATAAAAAGAAAGAGATAGCACTGAGAAAAAAAAGGCCATTACGGAAAAAAAAACACAAACACACACTCTTTTCTTTATAACTTATTTTTATAGAGTTTCCAAATGAGGAAACTTTCTTCAATCCAGAAGCTCACTTCTACTCGAAAGTAGTAACATACCTCCATTCTGAGGGCAACCAACCATCCACGAATCATCCATACATTCAGAATAAGCTCATCCCGTTCATATTTTATTTATTTTTAGCTTACTGTGACTTTTTTCTCATTTTACATACAAATTTATTTTTATATTCTGTCTATACATGTGAGTTCTAAGCGAAGCCAGGAGGATGTAGGAGCAATCGAAATGAAGTTTGGAGCCCTAGAACCCAAGTTATGAATCAAAACGTGGTTTTGGTTCAATAACTTAGGTTCCCCCAAAAACTTGTCTCTTTAGCTATTTTTAGATTTCTATAACTTCTTTAGGCTTCCCTTTATTGTTGTGTATATTCCATTTGGTGAAACTTGTGATAAACAAGTTGATACAAAGCTTCAATGTTTGCTGTTTCAGGTTTACAAATTCAGCCGGATGTTCACGAAGATCCGACCGGATGTTTAATGATTCATCCGGATGATCACCTTTCATCTGGATGTCCCACCTGCTTCAAATATTTTTTTTGGATGGCCATGATGATGATCCGACCGGATGTTCACAAAGGTTCGTCCGGATGATCAAAGATTCATCCGAATCATCACACTGAAGGTCTGAGAGAGCAATCTTAATTTTGGCCTAACTTGCAAAGGGTATATCTCGGCCATAAGAACTCTAAATTGAGAAATTCTAAAGCCTAAATTGAAGTTCAAGATGTCTACTTTAATTTCTATGTTCTTCTGTTTGTCTAATTCCATAAAATGCATGCCCAAAATGCCCTTGAGATTCCAGTGCTACATCCAAGATAGCTTTCAAAACATTTCATGATGTAATGCATACTATGTTAAGATGCTTAAGATATAGGACGTCTATAGACTCCTTAGAGTTATGACTATTATTTCCATGTGTAATCTTCAAAAGACATGTAATAAACAGGTCAAGAATCGGCTCTGAAAACCACGGTTGGTCGACTGGTCGAAGCTACAAGGTCGATAGATTAATCCTCTCCGAGATTAGTCTATTGATCGGTACCATTTCTAACCCTATTTACATTTATGAAATCACCTAGAATTACATGCTAAATAATTAACTAGACATTTATAATAAGTAAAACCCAGTAATAAGTACAATAAAATGGTAGAAACTCATTTCACCTTTCCTTTCTTTAAGGATGTATGTATATTACTGTCATTCCAATATTTTGGGTAAATGATAAATAAATTAATGTGCAAATATTAACTCGTAAATATATGTAAAATATGTTAGAAACTGACTGCGGATGTTCTGCCTGTAAATAAATAAGGAAATAATCCACTCGACTAACCACCATTAAAATAAGTAGTAACCCACCAATATAGTAATCAGCACTTAATCAATCAAGGTTGTTGGCCTTGGAGGCATCAATCCATCTTATTTTGAGTTTAACAACCTTGTATCTTTGTCTAACTAAATCTCCAAGTGTGTAGGTTGCCTTTCATGAAGCATAAGTCTAGTTTTGGATCATTCCTGTAAATCATGCCCGGAACTATTATAATCGTGTCTGTGGCACTATATCGCGCCCACGATCACACAATCGCCCCCGTGATTTGGGACATATCCCGCCTATGAAATGCAGATCGCACCCAAGACTTTTGGTGAAAACTTCTAAGGTTCTGCCTGCTTAGATCGTGCCCGCGACCACTTAAATCGCACCTGTGATTAACGAAACAGAAAGTCCAGTTTAGAAGGTCACTAAGGTCGCACCCGCGATGGGAGATGTCACCCCCACGACAATCAAGGAGGATCCTGAAAAACTAGCCGTTGGGAATATCACGCCCGTGACAAGCATTATCGCGCCAGCGATCTGACAGATTTTAATGCATTTAATGCAAAAGTAACTAGACATTAGAGACACATTTGGTATTGTTTCTAACAGCTAGTTTTGGGTATTATTGCTATAAATACCCTTCAAAAATGTTCTTCAACCAAAGACATTAATTCTTTGATAGCCAAACTCTTAAAAATTCATTTCTCATCTTTGTAATTAATTTTTGTTTGGTTTTGGGTAGCTAGAAATCTAGAGCATTTATTGCTTGGGTTGAGTGAATTAGTTATCCATTGTACTAGTGTCAATTCTTTGTGAGTTGGGGTAACACTAGGGTTGGTTGTGAGTTAGCCATTTGTAAAACTCATTGTAAAGGTTGAAGATAGGCTATTGAAATCTTCATTGTAAAGGTTTGTGATAGCCTTGAAATCCCTTGTATCACTATTGTGGTTTAGTGGAACCCCAAAGAGGTCTTTGGGAGAGTGGATGTAGGACAAGTTGGATCCGAACCACTATAAAATCTTTTATGTTCTTCTTTTCTTCCCTAATCCATTCTTGAATCATTTTTTAATTTTTAATTCCGCACCAACTCACCCCCCTCTTGGTCTTTCAAAGGTTAAATATAACGGACTTAATGCAAAACTAAAATTTGATTAGAAATAATATTAGGCGCGCCCATTCATTACATCCTACTTTCCGGGTGATTTATCGCTTTATATTGTTTGTCTCTAGTAGGAAATAATGACCTCATTACTTAATTAAATCAGAAATTGCCCCAAGTATGGATGACTCATTCCGAACCTAGAAATCATCTGGTGTGATGATGAATGGGGATTCCTGAGGAATCTACCTATTTGTTAATCACTAGGCAATCCCGATGCAATTCGGGTGGCGACTCCACGGTTTTCATGAAAATTAAAAATACATTTAGTGAGTAGGTCACCATTGCTATTGGACACCAACCGACGGGCAGCTACAACCATAACGCGTCACGGGCGCTCTGTCCACAATGGCGACTCCACTGGGGATGTTTTTATAAATAAATGAATGAAGATTCCAAGCAGTTTCCCATATTTTTAACTAATCTGTTTATTGCTCTCCTTTGCATTGCATGTAATTCTGCATTTTTAGGGTCCTTATAAACCTCGATACCATCTATAATGCATTCCAACGATTCCACATCAGTTTCTTGGATTGTATTATCGGTGGACCACTCACAGTGATTCGGAATCCTACCTGGCTTACCATCTAGGCAATGGTTAATGAGTCATGATTAATGGAAAGCCCATACTGGATCTCCTACCATCCTAGCAATGGTTAATGGGAGTCCAACTCTATAGGAGCCTTCTTAGCCAAACCAAAGAGTTAAAACCTAGCATGTAATGACCATAGAAGTTTCCATTAAGTTGTACCCGCTAATCCTACTTGTTGTTATGTTGCCATGAGTATTTATGATCATTAAGCCTAAAGCCTATGCCGAAACTGTTTCTGCCTAAAGGTTGAAGTTAGGCACAAGGATACAGACTCAATTATCATAGATGCTATTGTTTGTTAGGATAGTTTGAGAGAACATTCTTATACGATGGTACTATCATCCCCTATTGATGAAATAAAGTACCCCAGCCTACCTAGGATATGGACTTTGACCAACGGAATACGTGTGTGGGAGAAATAAGGTTGGAAGGCCTGCCAGTTGGCAGTATTTGTTACTTGTACAACTAACAATTTTCTTATTTCCTTGTTATGCATACATGCATGTACATCTCATGCATGTTGCTATCGCTCTTATTTTGCAGTAAACATTGACTCTCAGTCGGCCTGGAAATGAGTAGGAAGACGGTTGATTAGAGACTGTGATAATTTGGGTGAATTCAATCTCAATAAGGATGTCTGAACCAAGTCAGAACTTTAATAGGGAGGCTCTAATGACTACCATAAGAACTATGATTAGAGAGGATGTCCAGAATGCTATTAACACTAACAGAACACCTGAGGATCCACCTCCTGAAGGGGAAGACAGAATTGATGACTAGGATGCTATCCCTACCCTAACCAGGAAGATGAAACAGCTACAAGAAATGTTCCAGGAGAAGAAATCAGACATAGAATTTGACCTGGATAGTATGGGAGTCAAGGGCATGAAGAAGTTGCCTCCTAAAATTATCATGCCAAACATGCAGACGTTGAATGGAACTGGAGATCCCAAGCTTCACCTTAAGCAATATGGATCTATTATGGCGGCCACACCACTTGACAGTGAACAAAAGGTGGGGGTGTTCCCTCTATCTTTGATTGGGGTAGCCCAAGACTGGTACTACCGGCTACCAACCATAATCCAGTCGAACTGGAAGGAACTCTATGAAGCATTCATGGGGTAATTTGCATACAACAATAAGCTAGAGGTTTCCTTAAGAGACTTGGAAATGAACAGATAGAAGTACAATGAATCGTTTGTAGACTCCCTAACTAGATGGAGGAACAAAGCATCCTTGCTCAAGGACAGACCTTCCGAAAAAGACCAAGTAAGAATAGCTGTCAGAAAGGTACTTCCAAATATGCTACAGACTCTGAAAATCATGAACCCAGGAACTTTTAATGATCTTTACGATGATGGCTTACAAGTCGAGGAGATGGAGGCCGATAAAAGGAGAAACCCAAAGGGCCAACTTAACTTTTATCATCCTGCTATGCAGTCTGGAGATTCAGCTAAAGTAAATATGATCAGGCCTCACAGGCAGTTCTCAAACTTCAACCTTCCTCTATCAGAAGTCTTTTAAAGATTGAAAAAGCAGGGACTCTTGACCCTAGAGCCAGTAAAAACTATTCCTAACCCTGAAGCTCCGAACTATGTTCCGAATGCTTACTGCGAATTTCATCATGTTGACGGGCATCATACTGATAACTGTATCAAACTTAAATGTGCAGTCCAAGACTTGATTGATGCTGAAAAGGTCATAGATCCTAAGACGGGGCAGTCGAGTACTTAGAGCGGCGATGGTCAAAATTCCAGCTCTTAGCCGAACTTGTTGAACATCTGTTGTGCTTTTCCAATAATGTTATTGTCTCTATTTTCTATTCAATGATAGAACATTTGTTTTCTTCTATTTAATTAGCATCTCTTTCATCACATGAATGCACTACATCAATCATCTATAATTTTGCTTGACATTAATCCATATCATGATGGTTCATTTAACATTGCTACAAAGCCTGAAAATACTTGTTACCATTAAAGAAAAGAAAAAAAAAGAGAGAAGAAGAAAAAGGAGAAGAGCAGAAACGTCATGTTCAACCCTGAAATGGTTATGATCAATAATGGCATCACAAGCACAAGTCAACCAAAGCACCAATAAAAAATTACCGTTCTTGAAGATCACCTCAAAATATCCAAAGCCTCTAAAAAAATGCTTTTCGGGCATGCTCCCTCACAAGTTGAAATAAAATGTCAAAATCTCTCTGTGACTCAAACAACAAAAGAGAGAAAAGCAAAAAAAAAAAAAAAAAGCCTGATGAGTTAAAAACCCATTCATGGGCGGCTCATGCAAAAGTTAAGGAAGGCCTGCTAAGGTGAAAACCTCACAAAGAGGTGCCTTAGGTAAAAATACAAGGCCAAAGAAAAGAAAAAGGAGAAAGAAAAAAGGATAAAAAAAAAGAAGAAGAAGAAAACGAGGAAGAAGAGAGATTCCAATCAAAGCATACCTAAGTGACTGTGAAGCATGGCCAAAACTGATCAGGGATGTGTGAAAGGGCAAAGAAAATAAGTGAAGAGTGAGATCCCGAATTGAAGGTTAATCATAAAACCCGAAGAACACAATCCATGATAATAACGACATCAGGTCCCACTTATAAAGTACACTTCTGTGGCATTGTTAAATGAGCTAGAATTGATTCTAAATTTCTTATTGCATCATTAATGTCATTGTATTCAAACCAGAAAAAAAATGCTAAGCGAACAAGATGAAACAGATATGAGACTAGCAACAACTCATTGTTTGGAATGTTGTGTCAGCCGAACAATCGTCAAAGATAAACATGCTACATCGACGAGTTCTTGATCGACACAGGGGGCAAAAATAATTGTGGGTTGAATTCAGAATTGACAAGCAGCTAAGGAATACTAAGTTTCCACCATGGACACAATCGTCATCTTTAGCAACAATAATTCTCTTCATTGCTCAATGAAGATGATGTTCCTCTTCATAACCTCACTGCAGGTTCCTCTCAATATGTCGACTGGATTCGTATTGCTCAAACGCTCCCTAGACATTGGACCCTTGGAATCAGCTGAACTAAACTTTGACAACATCCTATAATGCCATGGCACAAGCCTGCAACCAACACTATTTGTACCTCATCGAAGTCAGCTGGGGGCATGATCAAGAATGACTTTTCCCAACAAGCATATCTGCAAAAAGAGAAAAAAATGAAATGGCCTGATGAGTTGTAAAATCCCTTCGGGGGCAATTCATGCAAAAGTTAAGGCATCAATAAAAAAATAAAAGCTCGATAAGTTGAAAACCCGTTCATGGGCGGCACATGCAAAAGTTAGGGCAGCCTACTAGGGTGAAGACCTCGCAAAGAGGCGCTCTAGGCAAAAGTTAAGGCATGAACAAAATAAAATGAGATATGGTTACTGGGAAAAGTGAGAGACTCCATTGGAAATGTGCACCAAGCATTATCCAAAGTGATCATAATAAGATCCACAGTCCTCTCAAGACGCTTGAATATCACCATGTTATACTGGTCAATCAGGGACAACTGAACTTACACACGTAAAATGTGGGAGCTTCACCAGGACAACACAATGTTGGCAAGTTACCCAGGCAGGGGGCAGGTTTCTTCTTCTTAGTGATGCCATTAAATACTTGGATTATGAAGATAAAGCCACACTAGAGTCATTTCCCTAGTTAGTAAATATGAAAGAAAGCATCGTCCCACATGTGATAAGCCATTTACCAATGAATCCTCATTTCCTTCAGAAGAGCGAGAATTCAGGTCAGGACCTCTGATCCTAATCAAAACAAGGAGTATGTGGAACAATCATCAACCCGTACCTTCTATATCATTGAAACGATGGGACAACCCATTGTTCTAACATCTTGAGGTGGCAATGATAGAATGCAGTCTACTACAGCTTCAGAGCATGCAGATGAAGACACCTAGCATTGAACATGGGAGATGCAAACATTTAGCATGGCATATTGAATTTTTTGCATCATGTAGGCATTCATTCATACATCTGTAAATAAAATTGACATCCTGCATGACATATGCAAGGAAGAACACCCCATTCATGCATACATAAATAGGAAAGATGACTAACATTACACATCTTGTAAAGTCACATTGCATATATCATGCATACATTGTACATGCAGCTAGGAAACTCACGAAGATTCAATCGGATGAATGAAAGCACTCTTTCCAGAGAAATGACCCCATAATAACCAAGCTCTTCTTTGACATACCCAAGCATAAAATGGCCAAGAAGAAGTTAAATTGTGCAATTCTGTTGGTGGCAAGTGAATCTGATTCCCATGCAACTGACATTCATGGCATTTTCTGACCATCTTCATGCAATCTTTATCCATTTTGTTCCAGTAATACCCTTGTCGGACTATCTTCTTTGCCAAGGTATGCCCACTCCTGTGGGGGCCACACACTCCTGCATAAATCTCTTTCAGTACTTCTTCTGCCTCATATTGGTCCAGACATCAAAGTGGTACTCCATTCAAAGCTCGTCTGTAGAGTATACCTCCATAATAAGTGTAGCTTCTCGAACTTACCCTCAAGGCACACTTCTGTCTCCCATTAGCTCCTTCTGGGTATTCCCGTTGTTCTAGGAATTTTAGAATTTCATAAAACAAAGGCTTCTCCTTAGGCCCATTCACAATCATTACTCGTTCACCTTGGTAGCAGGGGATTCTGGCTCTACACATCACTAAAGGTTTCATAGCTACATCTCTAGGATTTTCCCACATGGATGCCAATGTTGCCAGTGTGTCTGCCATTTGATTTGCTTCCCTTGGCAGATGTGCAAAGGTACAATTAAAAAAACTCAGTATGAGCATCTCAATGTACTCTACATAAGGTTTTTGTAGACACCTGTTTTTTGGATGCAGGTCGTGGAAGTGGCTCGGGGCGCCCAATGATGAATACAATTCAATAATTGGACCAATCTTAATATTTATTTCTCCAATAGTAAGGCACAAAGGATCAAATTAAATAAATTGGACCATTGAATAAATTAATCATATGATTACCCAATTGATTGATTCATTCATTTAATTGGTTATCCAATTAGATTATCGGTCCCACATTTTCCTATCAAAATCAAATGTTTTTTTTCTATTATTTATTTATTTATTTATTTATTTTATTACTATTTATTATATATTATTATTATTATTATTATTATTATTATTATTATTTACTTTTTACTTTTTTTTACTCTTTACTTTTTACTTTCTACTTTCTATTTTTTATTTTTTACAAATTGTCCACTCTTGTGAGTGCTCCACGCATTAAGATCACATATCCCATTTAGTGGAGATTAATTTAAATTAGTGGAAAATGGGTGGAAATTAAAAATGATTTTCAATCTTAGTGAAAAATGGTGGAAATTAAAGATATTTTTAATAATTATAAGTGGAAATAAAAAAAAATCAAAATGATTTCAAATGCTCCCTATAAATAGCACTCCCTCACATTCATTTTAGAAAAAAGAAAAGAGGAAAAAAAAAGGTAGGAGAGATTTTTGAGAGGATTTTTGGAAGAGAGAAAATTGATTTTGAAGAGAAAATTGTGAGAAAAAAATATGAATTTACTTAAAAATTGGAGAGTTTTCTTTTAGCAATAAAATTTCTAAAATCTTTCAAGACTAGAAGTTGATCCCAATTGTTAAGAACATTGGAGAAAATGTTATTATAACATAAAAATTCTAAGAGCACACTAAGCATCCATGACCAAAAATCTCCCTTAATTTTATTTCTCTTGTTTATTTCTTTTAATATTATTTATTCTCTTCTTATTTACTTTTCTTATATTTTTATGTTTTAATTTTATATTTTGATTGCTAATTCTATTTTTTTGTTGATTTGGAATTCTATTTACATATTAGATAGTTTAGAATAATCTTATTTACATGAACTAATTTTCTTTATTTTAATTTCTTTTTTTTAATTCATTCTTCTTATTTTTCTTCATTATTGCTTCATTTTCTATTTTATTAATTATGTGAGTTTAATCTTTATGTTTTATTGTTTATATTTGTTGTTTTAGTCATTATTATATATTTCTAACATAATTTGGATAGTTAAATTGCATGGGTAAAATTATTTTGTGT
>CANYLF010916574.1:0-12102 GCA_948193215.1 Bocquillonia castaneifolia | reverse complement strand
TTGCTAGTTTTCCCACGAGCTCGTGTACCTCTCGGGAAGTTTGGCTGATTTTCGTGATTTCACAACGATCACTGTTCATTTCACAACGATCGTTGTAAAATTCACAACGATCGTTGCACATTTCAAAACGATCGTTGCACTTTAATTTTAAGAGAAAAATTATTTTCAAAGGGAATATTAAATGGAATTTTAATGTATGATTAATTACTATCATTATACATATTAATGCGTATTAAATGGTGTTGGATTTCGGGCTGTTACATAACAATTTATAACCTACCTTTTACATATATACATGCAAGAGTGAGTTTCTAACAACAATCAAGAGTTAATTTTAAGGATTACCAACCATTAATTATGGTTAATTTACATGCAAAAGTGATATAAACACATAACATATAAACATAGAAATAAAACCTAAGGTTTCTACCATTTTAACCTAAAAAACATTACCAAATAACATTATTTAACCAATTACTTGCAAAAACAAACCTAAAACCAAAGAAGGTTCAGAAGCTTACCTCATCACTGCATTCTACATGAAAGTTACTGTACACAAGCGATCCTAGCAAAACAACATCGAAAGCACAAGAAAAGGGACCAACGCCAATTAGGAGACTAGCCTTTTGGCCCAACGCCACTCACCCACAAGCGTTTGCACCCAACGCCACTCTCGCTTGTGGCGTTGGTGGTTTAACAGCACACAACATCCACGATTTGATGAAAAACACCATTTTTAGGGTTTACCAAGCCCCAAAAATGAATAAACAGAGATGAAAATACATAAAACAAGCATTGAAACACATGAAAATGCATGAAACATGGCAAAACAACCTAGATCTAGGCATGGCATGCATAAGACACAAAAAGATGCAAGCTTTATACTCAAACATCAAAAAATCATATATTTACACAAAAAACGTGCAAAAGGTATAAACTTTATTCATAAAACTTCAAAATAACTCAATTTTGCATAAATAAACAAACTTTAACATTAAAACATGCAAAAATTATAACTTTGTATATCAAAACACAAAACGATGCAACCTTTATACATTAAAACTCACAAGAAACGATTTTTATGCAAAACAAGTGATTTTGTGCAAAAGAAACAATTTTTATATAATAAAACATGAAAAGAAAAGATTTTTATGCATGGAAACTAAATTCATGTCATTAAATGATTTAGATCTGAAATATAACATAGCAAATCATTGAAAGAAAATAACTTTACATAACCAAACATAAAAGGTTAAATCTTAATGCATTAAAACTCAAAAGACATGATTTTTAGACAAAAGAAGCAAGCTTCATGCAAAAGAAATGATTTTCATTCAATTAAACATAAAAATAAAAGATTTTTGTGTATGAAAACATGTTAACAAGGTCAAATAATGCAGATATGGAAGAAAATACAAAGAAACATGCAAAAACATGCAACTTTAAACAATTATGAAACATGAACATGGCTTATAATTGCACTTAAATCAAACCATCATGCAAAAAAAATTTATTTAAACATGCAAATAGAAATTTATAGCAACAAAATAACACAAGAACAATGAATCATAACATGCAAATCATGAAAACAACAAAAAACAAAGATTAATAAAGAAACAAGGTGACTTACTGCTTAAGAAATCACCTGGAAGCGCTTCATAACCCTCAGATCAGGTTTGAGTGACTTTAATATTGCTTTCTAATGATTAATGGCTATTGGAAACTTACTTCATTGAATTAAAACTTTCAAACCACCTTTGAATGAAAGAATCAAAGAGTTTTAGCTTGTTTGTATGAAAAACCAATGTAAAGCGAGTGGTTTTTGCTAGGAATGAGTTTCAGAGCATTAGTATGAATTACTAAACCCTAAAATTCGTATGGAATGTCTGCCTCCCCAAAAAACCTAATTTTAGACCGGTATTTATACCTATAATAGCTTAAAACTTAAGCTAGGGTTACCACAATCAGTTTCTTATTGAAAAACCATGACTTGAGCCTAAAGCAAAGGATTCTTTTGGACAAAAATAGCCTTCTATAACTTTGAGACACGTGTACGGCTCGTACGGGCCAGTCCGGGCCGAAACAGCCCGAAAATGGGCTTTTTACAACTGAAAATGATTGATTGGCGTTGGGCCCTTTTAGGCCTCCAAACATCTGATTTTGCAAAAACTTAAAACTGAGAAAATGTGAGGAATGGCCTCAACTATCAACTAGTAAAATTTCAAGTTATTTAGACACTTGTAGAAAAAGTTATGATCAAAACTGTTTGAAAAATGCATCGTTTATGCTTAAAACCGAGTTTTGGAGAAAAACGTGTTATGCAAGCTTAGAAAACACTCAAAGTGAAGCAAATATAATCTCTAAAAAGCAATTTCAACTCAATTCATGCTATTTAAAACATGAACGATCATCACTGGGCATCCGAGCCACTTCCGTATTCCTGTGTCAAAAATTAGGTTTTAACAATTTACCCTCGCTTTGTTGGAGGTTTGTAGTATTATCCAATAATATGGAAAATGATGACAAAGCCAAAACACCTAATTTTGAAAAGAATTACGTACCTCGTCTTTGGTGTGTGAAGCTTAACCGTGGACCTCGGCTGCCTTGGTTTAACTCCACGGGGATTTACCTGACTAGACTCTCAGGGTTTTTAGGAATTTAATCTCGGACCTCAACTACCTTGACCAAATCCATGGGGAAATATGCAATTTAGGAATACTATCCATGTGAAGAATTGGAATATTATCCAAGTGCAAGAATACAATCTTGGTGAGAAATTCAGAATATTATCCAGGTGCAGGAATACTATCTTGGGTCAAGAGTTGGAATACTATCCAGATGCAGGAATCCTATCCTGGCTTGGGAATTTGATGCAGGAATCCTATCCTGGCCTGGGAGTTGGAATACTATCCAGATGCAGGAATCCTATCCTGGCTTGAGAGTTGGAATACCATCAAAATACAAGAATCCTATCCTGGCTGCTTCATTGGGGAATACCTATTTACTGAGACTTAAATTCTGATTGCCACAGGGGATGTTTCTTCTTTTGACAGGATAACTTTATTAAATTATTCTACTCTGGGAAAAGGAATTTCTTGCTTTCATTATTAGTCAGAATAACTCCACTAGGTAATACAAATTGATATAATTTTGCTTGAAATGACTCTGCTGGGGAAAAGAAAACTCCCTCAAAATATTTCTGGCATTACTTTTACTGGGGAAAATTATCTTTCAAACATAAAATTTCCATTTATATGCTTAGACTTACTCCAAATATCTTATAAACTTGAAATAACAAAAGAGATCTCTGAAAAAAGAAAATTTCCTATAGCGTCTGTCATTTCCTCTGTAATCCTCTATCATTCTCTATCATTCTGACTATAATTGACTGTTATTCTTACTAATCCTCTAAAATTTACCCCTAGTTGGACTCAAATTGGCCTCCTTTTGCCTTAATTTTAATTTAGGACCTATTTGCAACCAAACTTTTATCCCTCTTTGAAAATTTTCTTTAGGGACCAAAGTGGTAATTTGCAAAATTGACAATAAAAGTGGCGGGCAGCACCTTGTTTTTGCCAAGAAAATTCAAAAAAATTACCCAAACTTCATTTCTCTATCATTTCTTCATTTCTTAACCAAATCAACTCAAACAAAAAGCAAAATGGCTGATGATCCGTACTTAGAACCTATTGGGAACCCGATTAGCCTCTTTCAGGTCAGAGAGGAGGTATTAAAAGCTAAATTGGGTGGAATTCAAAGGGGACGAAGGATTTCTCCACTATCATACGTCAGATTCAACCTCTGTGGCTCAATCGGAGATCGGGTAAGTGTCTAAACACTTCAATTTGATTGAATTTTGATTGGGCATTGTGAAATTTATCGAAAATCTAAAAAATAAAACTGAATTGGCGGCCAACGAGACTGGATAGGGTCCAACGCCACTGCCATGAGTGGCGTTACCTCCAACGCCTGTCATACAACGCCACTACTGGGACTGGCATTGAGCCCAGTCCTGGTCCCGGCAGTGATTTTGGACTTCAAACAGTCCTCTGATGCATGCTTTGATGATTTTTCATGTACAAATAGACTGATATATGCAAGTTATGAATGATTTAGACATGATTTACATATTTTATGGACAAATTATGATAAAATGTGATGAAAATGATGTTAAATGAACAATTAATGTACAAATGATATTAAAAAAATGTTAAAGTAATTTAACGATGAATGAAACAATTTAATCAATAAATGAATAAATGAATGATTAAATACAATTATGCATGAATGAATGTCAAATATAATTATGAATGGATGAATGTTAAATGTAATTATGAATGTTAAATATAACTATGCATGAATGTTCTATTGACCTCCAAGATTAGAAATGACGAATGCATTCAAGAAATTATATGACTGAGTTAGGAAATATACATGTTATTTATCTTGCAGGGGGATGAGACTACTTTTACCTATAATGGAAACTTTTCCAAGGTCCGGGTAGTTTGGAGAGGATTACCTTTAGGTGTGCAGGCTCTAGTACTCCAGGCTGGATTTGGCCCTCTTCTTTCCACATTTCCCAAGAATGTAGATGAGCATGTGAGCTCTAGATGTGATCACCATTCCATGCAGGCATTGATGGAGCGATGGTTTGACACTACCCACACATTCCAGCTACCATGTGGGGAGTATACTTTGTCTCCAGCTTCTTTTTCTGCTATTACTGGGTTAGCTTGTGCAGGTGAGCGGATCTTTTGTGATGGAGGGATATACTTAGTCCATCGTGATGTTCAGAATGAGTACATCCTTTGGCTGTTAGGCATGGTTCCCGGGAGGAAAAGCTCCAAGAAGCTCTATGTTGATACATTAGCCAGACACCTTTCTAGCTATAGGCCAGAGTTCGACTGGAGTTTTGAGCAGATGGCTCGGGTCTTCATTTTGTATCTACTGGGTGGCACCATTTTTTGTGATACAAATTCCACCAACGGCTTGCACTTTATCCCTATTTTGAGGGATTTTAACCAGATGAGTGGGTATGACTGGGGTTCCCCTGCTTTGGCCTATCTATATCTTTGCATGGATAGAGTTTCCTGTGGTGGTGCGAAGTTCTGTGGCTTCTAGCATGCCACTCATGTGAGTTACTTTGACTTATTTTCCTTGATTGCTTTACTTGCTTTATACTTCTCTGACTCTTCTTTTGCAGGTATGGGCTATTGAGTTGGGCTTAATTTGCAAGTTATTCCCACTGGAGCATAGATATACATTCCCTGTCCTCAGACGTTAGGGTTTACAGTGACTTTGCATTCATGCTGCTGACGTCAATGGTCATCGTGTGCATCTTAACTCGTTGACTGCTTCTAGGGTAAAACACAATGAAAGCAAACTTGTTAGCTCAAAGCTATTGAAATGAGTTCAAAATACTTACCTTGGTTCTTTCTTTTCAGCTTGACAGGGGATGGATGGGCCCGATGGAGGGATTGCCACCTTATGTCATTGCATCCTTGCCTAAGGATGACTTGAGGATTCTCCTAGAAAGTCCAGGACTTAGGATGTGGTTCCTGGGAGAGAGGACTCGATGCCAATAAATGATCGGCTTTCGCAGAAGTCCTCATGATCCTCTAATTGACATGTTCTGGGGACACGAGCTGACAAACCACACTCTAGCTGAAGCTCTTGATGGCTTTGAGTGTACATCCTTTCTTTCTTGCTCTAAGGATTACAAGTCTTTCTTGCGTGCGAGGTGCCTCTCGACTTTACCTTTGTCAGCTAGGATGCTTGCGAAGGTAAAATGCAATCTTTTCTTCATTTTTCTGTTGACTGTATGTTTTGGTTTCATGACTCACAATCACTTTCTTCTTTTCAGATATCTATGGGTGTTGTGACCTTCTCCAATTCTGATGAGGATGATGGAGATTATGGAGGCTTTGATGATGATGATGACTATGCCCCTAGTCCTGAGCCAGTTATTGCCACCCAGCCGAGCAGGAGGACCCGTGCTTCCACTAGAGGAGCTATGCATAGTTCAGAGGCTGTGAGACTTCATCCATTCCACTATCCATCCAGCAGTCAAGGAGATGTGGTGCCAGGTCATATTACTGAGTATCCTAGGCTTTTAGTTCATCATAGAACTGTCGCTGGCCTAGTTGAGCATACCTTCCATCCTGTAACTGATCCTTCCATTTCCTATACAGATGGATGCACTCATGTAGGTCATCTCGACATTCTTTTTTCATTCCACACCTTTATTTGGATTCTAACTCTTTCATTCACCTAGGTTCCTATTGATGAGGTTTCCTGACTATCATCATACTTTCAGGCCAGCAAGGCCCATCTGGTAGAGACCTGTGATACATTGAGGCAGGCTCACAGCTTTTCTTGCAGGATGGTTGCTAAGTTGAAGGCTCAGCTTGCAGCATTAGATATTCCAGCTGAGGGAGCTGGTGGAGCCCAGACTAGTGAGCAGCATGCTGGCGGTGAGACTGAGAGTCAACCAGCAGGTGGTGATGAGGAGGACTCTGAGGAAGAGGAGGAGGATGAGTAGATGTCCTCATTGCTATTTGTAAACTTTGATATGTATCTATACTTAATACCTTTTGTACAAGTATGGGGATGTATGCATGATTATTAAACATTATGTATGTATGTATGTTTCCTATACTACCATTAGTGAATGCATGCAAATTTTCTAGCTAATGCATTTTGTTATGCATATGATTTTGTGGATTTGTGTATGCATGTTTGTCTTTTATGATTTCTGATCATGTATGTATGAAATTTTATGCATGGAATCCCCGTAGAACTCCAAAAATCTGCGTCGATCATTGAATCACCGAAAGGAATCGAGCCACGGCCCAACGCCACTTAGGGAAGTGGCGTTTGACACCAATACCACAGAAGGACTGGCATTTGGTGGCAATGCCACTCTCCAACTGGTGTTGGTCCATAACGCCATTCCTTCATCTTTTGGACTTTTCTCCATGATTTTTCACTCTGTTTTGACTCCTTTTCGAACCAGGACTTCCACAGACTTCGTGGTTTATAAATAGAACCTCCTAGGGCAGCTTTGAATGATTAAAAAAACACCAAACACACTCTTCAAAAGTTCAAAGATGTTCCAGAAGTTTGCAAATACTCTTAGAAAACATCTAGGAAGCATGGAAACTGAAATTTGGAATTCCTTAGACCAATACCACTTATCAGAGTTTAGAGCCTTTCTAAATTTCCCATTTAACCTTACACTTCTTCATGCAGCTTTAGAATGCTGGACTATCAAACATCACGTCTTCTGCTTCAACGGAGTTGAACTATTCCCCCTGTTTGAGGAATTCGAAGGCATTCTCAACAAGTTACATCGCTTAAACGCTCCTCTAGCATTGCACTTTGCTTATAATCAAACTCCAAAATCTCTAGCTAGTTTCTTCAGACTAACCCTAGGTCAGATTCTTCCATGTATTGAAGATCAGTCTCTCCTGGCTCAACCCTTATTGGAATTGGGGAGTTCTAAGCCAAAGAATAACAAGTTTTGGCAAAAGATCACCAGCTTCTGTCTTTACGTCCAATTCTTACTAATTTCTACTGAAGGTAGAGGTAATTTCAAGATTGCCCATGTTCTAGAATAGGTTGAAAGTGGCCATCCCTATCATCTTGGCTAAAACCATTGTTGGTTTAGACTCCTTTGAGCATACTCAACGCCTTCGAGGTAGCCCATTACTCCTTCAGGTATGCATTCCTTATCTCTCCTCTATGTTCCCTTCCATTAATGTTGACTAATTCATTCCAACATCTCTTTATCCAGATCTGGTTGAAGGAAAAGCTAGGCGTATTGATGCCCCCATCGAACCCTACAACTTACAAGCCTCGACAGTTTCAAGCTAGAGGACATGTGTTATCCAAGGCTGAACGTGCTACATTAGAGATTTCTGGTGATTGGACCAACTTTCTCTTATCCAAGAATGAAGAGTTGATCTGCTGGCATTGTCCATGGTTGAAATTGAGCTTCTTCACTACGTCTGTGATAGACAACTGTGTGCAAATTGCTAGTTTTGGTACTGTCACCTTTTATACTCCATCTAGAGTTTGTAGGCAGTATGGCAAGACTCAAAGAATATTGCATCATGTTCCATATTTTACTTCTTATGCTGTTACTCCATTCTTCTTGAGGCAAATCCGTTCGCACTGGGCTAGCAGATCTTTCGTAAGGAATCTGAGCTTTACCCAAGGACCCACTACTGATGATGAATACAAGGCTTGGGTTGACATGGTAAGTACTACTGTTGACCTGTTCATATTTTGCAAATGTGGATCTCATGGTATGGCTTTATTTGCAAGCTGAGTTATCTGATGATGAAGGCAGAGGTGCTGCACTGTATGCTACAAGCAACAGAAATAATGCCAAGAGAGCAAAAGAGGATACAAGGAAGGAAATGAATGCAAGCTTTGATAACATCAAGTGGCTAAAGAAACACAAGAAAAATTAGGCCTCATAATCATTTCATTTATTCATGCAATGTTTTAGCTTTTTAGTTATGCAGACATAGAATCAAGTACTATAAGAAAGTTTGACACTCTTCTTTTGCAAAAGGTTCATTTTATTAATATTAGTACAATAAGCGTACTTTAGCTTTTATACTTGATATTACTGCTTCCTTACTTTCTTCTCTCATTGCTTTAATTGCCTAGATTGCCTCTTTGTGAGGTTTTCACCCTAGCAGGCCTTTTTGCCCTAATTTTTTCCTAGAACGCCTTTTTACAAGGTTTTCACTCTAGCGGGCTCCCTTATTTTGCATGAGCCACCCAAATGGGTTTTCAACTCATCGGGATTTATTATTTTCACACTTTTTTTTTAAAGGTAGTAATTCTTAAGACGATCAATGTTTATGGGTTGCTCAAACTCGTTCCCTTCTAGATCTGAAATCTTCACAACTCCCTTGACATGATCTTCTTGACTAGATACGGTCCTTCCCAATTTAGCTTGAACTTCCCTCAAGGATCAAATGTAATGGGCCTTGCCTACTTCAACAACCAATCTCCTTCTTTGACTGGCCTGACACTGACTCCCTTATTGAAAGCCCTTGCTATTCTTTGCTGATACACTTACGTATGATGGAGAGCTTTCTTCCTTCTTTCCTCTAAAGACAACAACTGCTTGTACCTTGCTTCAGCCCATTGTGCCTCAGGAATTTGAGCTTCTAGTACCACTCTCAGTAATTGAACCTGGGACTCAATTGTCATTATTACTTCTCCTCTAAACACCAATGAATACGGTGTTTCCCCTGTTGCACTTCGTATGGTGGTGTTATAACCCATGATTGCGAAAGGTAGTTTATCTGCCCAATCCTTATAAGCCTTCACCATTTTAGCTAGGATCTTCTTGATAGTCTTGTTAGCTGCTTCAACTGCCCCATTAGCTTGTGGCCTGTAGGGCGAGGACTTATAATGCTCAATCTTTTCCTTTTCTAGTAAATCTGCAGTTTCTCCCTGGAATTGCACACAATTGTCTGAAACAATGTGATGTGGTT
The DNA here is from genome assembly GCA_948193215.1 of Bocquillonia castaneifolia. NCBI lineage: Eukaryota > Viridiplantae > Streptophyta > Magnoliopsida > Malpighiales > Euphorbiaceae > Bocquillonia > Bocquillonia castaneifolia. Next base: position 2,584 of record CANYLF010916574.1, on the reverse strand, counting down.
TCCCAAACCGGTTAATGACCTTCTTATTGATAAACTTAGCCATACCCTTTGCTATGATAGTTGGCAGTGAGAAGGCTTCCACATACCTCGAAAAGTATTCAATGGCCACTATGATGTACTTATGGTCATTAGAAGCTGCCGGCCTTATTTCCCCAATGATTTCTATCCCCCAAGTTGAGAATGGCTAAGGAGATGCTAAATTGTGAATCTCGGTTGGTGGCAAATGTATCTTATTCCCGTGCAACTGACACTCATGGCACTTTCTGACCATATTGATACAATCTCTATCCATTTTATCCCAGTAGAATCCTTACCGGACTATCTTCTTTGCTAAAGTATGCCTGCTCATGTGGGGCCCACATACTCCTACGTGAATCTCCTTCATGACTTCTTCTACTTCATATTGGTCCATACATCAAAGTAGCATTCCATTCATAGCCCTCTTGTAGAGTATTCCTTCATGGTGAGTGTAGCTTCTTGAACTGACCCTTAAGGCATGTTTTTGCTTCCCATTAGCTCCTTCTGGATATTCCCTTTTTTTCTAGGAATTTCAGGATCTTGTAGAACCATAGCTTCTCCTTTGGTCCATTCACAATCATTATCCGTTCTCCTTAGTAGCAGGGAATTCTGGCTCTACACATCACTAGAGGTTTCATAGATACATCTCTAGGATTATCCCACATGGATGCCAAAGTTAAAGCGTCCTCCATTTGATTCTCCTCTCTTGGTAGGCGTGCAAAGGTACAATTAGAAATACCCAGGATGAGCATCTAAATGTACTCTGCATAAGGCTTCAGTTTCTCATCTTTTACCTCCCAATTTTTAAAGCTAGGTTAATGATCAACATTGAATCTCCATACACTATGAGGTTTCTGACACCTGCTGCAATGGCTGCTTCTATCCTAAAAACACATGCTTCATATTCAGCCATGTTGTTAGTGACTTTGAAATCTAACTTCTTGGCCAAAGGAATACTTTCCCCTTCAGGCGTGATCAAGATTGCCCCCATTCCAGCTCCTTTATGGTTTACTGCTCTGTCAAAGTATAGCTTCCATCCATCCGCCTCTAACAGATTAAGTGACTCATCTGGAACTCATACTCCCATGTTTCTTGCCCTTCTAATGGATTAAGAGCCATAAACTCTACTACTGCTCTCCCCTTAATAGTCTTCTTAGTCAAGTACTCTATGTCAAACTCAGTCAGCAAAACCAGCCACTTGGCAAGTTTCCCTATTAGCACCGGCGCTTCATACAGGTATCGTAGCGGATCAACTTTTGCCACAGCTTGAACCTGATAAGACTGATAATAGTGCCTTAGTTTCCGTGTTGTCCATATTACTACCAAGTAAGTTTTCTAAATAATGTCATATTTTGCTTCATAAGGTAACAACTTCCTACTAAGGTAGTAGAGAGCACGCTCTATTCCATCTTCATTTTCTTGAGCAACCATCACTCCTATGGCATCATCTTCCAAGGCCAAGTACAGTATTAATGGTCTCCTTGCCTTGGGAGGTTGAAGAACATGTGGATTCATTAAGTACTGCTTGATCATGTCAAATGCTTTTTGACATTGATCATCCCACTTACTCTTTTGATCCTTCCTGAGTAGCTTGAAAATGGGCTCACAGATCGTAGTTAGTTTAGAGATGAACCTGCTGATGTACTGAATCTTCCCCAGGAATCCTTTGACCTCTTTCTCAGTCTTCAGAACCGGCATCTCTTGAATGGCTTTTTCCTTGTGGCTTACAATCCCTTTATGGCTTACAATATCTCCCAAGAGGTTTCCGGAAGTTACCCCAAAGATAAATTTCTTTAGGTTAAGCCTGAGATTGTACTTCTCATCTCGTGCCAATAATCAATCTAAAGCTTCAAAATGATCTTCCCTAGTTGATGACTTAACCATCATGTCATCTACATAAACTTCGATCTCCTTGTGCATCATGTCATGAAATAAAGTTGTGGCCTTCCTTTGATAGGTTGCCCCCGCATTCTTGAGTCTAAAAGGCATGACCTTGTAGCAGTAAACACCCTATTCTGTGATGAAGGCTGTCTTGATCTTGTCTATTAATGCCATCATTATCTGGTTGTAGCCAGCGAAGCCATGCATAAAGGAATACATGGCGTTTGGAGCTGCACTTTCAATCAGAGCATCAATGTGAGGTAAGGGGAAATCATCCTTTAGTGATGCTTTATTCAAATCCCTGTAGTCTACACACATCCTGACCCTTCCATCCTTCTTGGCGACTGGAACTATATTGGCCAACCACTCTGGGTAAGTGACAACTTCCAAGAATCTAGCCTTGATCTGCTTTTCAACTTCCTCTTTAATCAGCTTGGCCCATTCTGGTCTAAGTCTTCAAAGCTTCTGTTTGACTAGCTTCTTAGAGGGATCTATAGGGATACGATGTTCGGTGATCGTCCTGTCAATACCTGGCATCTCATCATAGGTCCATGCAAATACACCTTTTCTTTTATTTAATATTTTTTCAAAATTTTCTCTCTCATTAGCAGTAATATCAAATGCAAGAGTTATTTCCTTTGGTTGTTCTTTTGTGCCAATATTAATAGAATGTGTTTGCACAGAA
>CANYLF010915971.1:0-21143 GCA_948193215.1 Bocquillonia castaneifolia | reverse complement strand
GGTGAGCTTCAGAGACTTGTGGTTTCAAATTCAGGAGAATATAAAGGTGAATAAACAGTTTTTAATCATTCCTTATATAATATGGCAGCTCTGGAAATCAAGAAATGAAGGGATCGTTCAAGGAAAAATCCAGGACCCAGTGCATAAAATCCATAGAGCTTATGATCTTCACAGTCAATATGAAAATGCAATTGTTAAGGCTCCTCCCATATATTCCTATGATGACAGATTACCTTATAGCTTCCAAGTCCAGGAGGGGGACTATTGGAGTTGTTTCACAGATGCCTCTTTCAACAATTGTAATCAGACGGCAGGAATAGCAGTCATCTTCAAAGATGAGGGATGGTATATAGAGCCAGAATTATCCCAGCCCATTCTCCTATGTTTGCAGAAGGATTTGTTGTACTCATGGCAGTGCTTATGGCTCTTCAAAATGAATTGCAGCAAGTCAAATTCCACTCGGATAGTAGGAACCTTATCAATGACATCCTCAGTTCAACTGATGATGGTTTTGTGGAGACTAGGAATTTAATTACAACTATATGACATTTAATTTCTGGTCATCCATCTTTTCACTTTTGTTATGTAAATAGGATTTTTAATAAGGTAGCTGACTGGGTAGCAAAGTCTATTAAGTCCTATCTGCTTCCTAAAGAGTGGGTTTTTAACCCCCCACCCCCCCCCCCCCCCCCTACGTGTTTCCTACTTTTCTTTAAGTAATGAACCTTATTTTTTTTTAAAAAAAAATTTTGGGGTAACTTTTTTTTTCTCTACCTGTAAAAAAAGCTTTTTTTTCTCTGAACAATTAAATTTTTTTAAGAAAATCAAGAGTACAAACAATATATAACAATACAGAACCATATACTCTTGAAATCTACACTAAAAACTTGAAAAAATAAATACATATTCAAAATAAAGACCAGTACTACATAAAATAAAAAACAAGAGCCAAATAAAAATTATGAAACTGACTGTAATAACACCAAAAAATACACCTTAAAGGTATAGAGGGAGAACTATATACTTTGTATCACAGGTAGGCTGGACCAAAACCTCTAATATTGTAGTAAAGAAATTGGTGGCCTCCATAATGCTCACCTTATAAGCTAGAAATGTTTTAGCCAAGCATGGATCTGCTTGGAAATCAGGTAATATGAACCAAGAAACCAAGTATGGATCCGCTTGGAAATCAGGTAATCTAAACCAAGAAACCATGAAACTGAACATATATCTATTGATCAAGCACAAAAACTCCATAAAAGGAGAGCAAAATTCCAATACTTGAAGTGTTATTTATAGATCTATAAGATGTAAGTAGTAATATATAAAAAACTAAGCATAAAAGAAAGAAAACGGCCAATTTTTGGTCAAAACTGATTAAAAATGGCCCTTAAACAGTGCTGCAAAGAAGAATCAGAGGGAGAAAAGTAGAGAGAAAAACGGAGTGTCCTTTAAAAAGCAATGCTTAGTAATCCATAAGAATTACTGGGATAACTTTAATGGACAAAGAAAAAGAAGACATTAACCGGCTTCATAATGATGACCGTAGTGTTGAGGGAAGTAATCATTTCATTGCTAAATGAAAGAAACTTATGAGTTTTTTTAGTAATAGATATCAATAAGTTTCTACGATACAATCTACTGTCTTATTTAAATCTTTAAACTTCAAAGCGTTTATAAATTTTAAAAAATACATTTTTTTCTCTTAACCAATAAGTTGTTTTTTTAATTGTCGTTGATAAACATATTTCATACCAATGTGTTATTTTTTATAAAAACATTAGTCTTTTGTTAATTTTGTTAGGAATAATGCTATTTTTGTATAATTTTTTAATTTTCAGGGATTATAATAAGATAATTTTAACTTTAAGGATTTAAATTAAACTCATATTACAAGAGTTTTATTTGTACATTTTATCTATTTCTTTTCTATCATAATTGTTGTTAATCAAAACTGTAACGGGTTGCTCCCGGTGTCATTTTTTGTTGTGGCATGTTAACGATACGAGCAAGAGGCCAACATATGTCATAGTTCTAAATAGGGCTGAGCATGGATCTTGGAGATTTTCGAACCGTACTGAAAATCCGAACCGATAATATCCAGAACCGAAAATATTCGTTGATTTGTTAACTTTATCCAAATCGAACCGTCCCGAAAAATTAATTGGTACGGTTCCGGAGATTTTCTAAATATCCGTACCGAGAACCGAACCGAACCCTTCCGAATTGTACCCAACCGAATAACTGAAACTAGAACCGATTTAAAAGGAGTTATATGTGTGTGTGTGTATATATATATATTATTGAATTATGCTATTATTGTAATAAAATTAATATGTTAATTACATAATTGCATAAAGGTATTTTATAAATTATAGCCTATAATAATTTCTTTAATTCTTATAGATATTATTTTATAAAAATTTCAACTTAGAACCTTATTATCAAAAGTCAAAACATAATGTAATATTAATTTTATTCATGTATTAAAATTATTTATTTGTTGATAAATTTTTGATTTTTTTAAATTTTCACAAATTGTTGATAGAAACTATTATAATTTGTTAAAATCATTTTGTAAGTAATATTATATATATATATCCAAATTATTAGATAATATTTATATTAATTAAAAATAAATATGAAACAAAAAAATAAGACTTTATATTATTATTTTTATTATTTTAAATATTAAAATCTCTGAATCTCCAAATCATACCGTACCGTTTTGGATCGATCCGAAAGTACTAAACCCCGAATCAAAAATTTGTTCAAACCTTATCGAACTGAACCGTAATTTGGTACGGTTTCAGAGATTTGATTTTTCAAATCCCCGACTTTTGGTATGGGTCCGGAGATTTCCTAATTCCCGGATTCCCCCGAACCGTGCTCACCCCTAGTTCTAAATCAACAACGTTAATTATTTTTAGGACACCTAACAATGTTAATTGGAGTGTTCAATTAACATCTTTAAGAAGAGAGATTAAGGATATATTTGAGACAAAAAAAATCATAGGGATCATATGTGCTCCTTTGTTAATTTTAGGGCGATTTGTGTAACTTTTCGTTATGTTATTTTAAATCGTAATAAACTCTAGAAAGGAAGGCGACATTTGACAAAACAAAGACCAAAAGTGGGTTGGGTTAGTTGGTTTGGTTGTATCGCCCGAGTCCCTTGTTTTCTTTTACCTTTCCTCTGCTTCTAGTATATAAGAAGAAAACAAACGCACAACGTCCTCAGTCGCTACCAACTACTCTACTGTACTCGATCAAATTTAACACTACACCAAACTCTCAACCGCCACTTCCCCATGGATTCCGATTACGGTGTCCCTAGAGAACTCTCTGAACTTCAAAAACTCCGATCTCTTTACAAGCCTGAGCTCCCTCCTTGCCTTCAGGTTTTAATATCACCACCTTCCTGCATTTCACCCTCCTTAGATCTACTTAATTTATATCTGCTGATTACTTTATTCCAATTAGATCTCGGTTTTACATGTTTTGAACTCATTTGCATCTTAAAAAGTTTGTTAAATCTTTTATCAACGTTTTAAAAATTAAAATAAAATTTGGCCTGTTTTAGGGAACTACTGTGAGAGTAGAATTTGGTGATGCAACTACAGCTGCTGATGAAGCTGGTGCTCGCACCATTAGCCGTTCTTTTCCCCACACTTATGGCCAGCCTTTGGCTCACTTTCTTAGAGCAACTGCTAAAGTTCCTGATGCTCGCATCATCACTGAGCATCCTGCTCTCAGGTCTTCCCTCTGCTTTTTATTTATCTATTGTTGAATTTTTTATTTTTTTTTTTCTGTTTGAATATCTTCTACTTTCCTAACCCTTCACTTCATAACAGAGTCGGAGTAGTCTTCTGTGGCAGACAATCTCCTGGAGGTCACAATGTCATTTGGGGCCTTTATAATACTCTCCAAATACACAACCCTAAGAGTACCTTGCTTGGATTTCTAGGTGAGCTTTAACTATATTATCTCCCTCAGTTTCTACACAATAACCGTTTATTTCACTGGTGCATAGATGCTTATTAAAGTCTTCATATTTAGAAGAATATTCTAGGGGAACTGAAAAAAAAATTGATCATGTACGTTATAAGGTAGCTGCTGCAGCTTTGGTACTTCCCATTTGCTACAAGGTCCTAGATTCACATATTTCTTGTGATAAGCAAATATGCTTGTGGTCTATGTATATTTTCCATCGTCATCGTCTAGGTTTCCCAGTGAAGCCTGTTCTTTTCTTCAAAGGCAATGGTATTTATTTGCACTGGTTCTATGTGTGAACAGGTGGCTCTGAAGGGTTATTTGCGCAGAAAACTCTTGAAATCACCTATGACATTCTCTCAACCTACAAGAATCAAGGTATATAATAACATGTGTATATAGTATCAATGAGATGTTCAATTTTGCATGGCCACTAACTAATTTCTTATTTAACTATGCTTTATAAAGGTGGTTATGATTTGCTGGGACGAACAAAAGATCAAATAAGAACAACAGAGCAAGTTAATGCTGCACTAACTACATGCAAAAATTTGAAATTGGATGGCCTTGTTATTATTGGAGGTAAGTTTTGTTCCTGAAACTTGTGATGGACTTTGCATAGAAAATATCGGTCCAAATACTGAACATAAATTTTTTTTTTGAAGGGGTTACATCAAACACGGATGCTGCTCAGCTTGCTGAGACATTTGCTGAGGCAAAGTGCCAAACTAAGGTATTATGTGTCTTCAAAATTGATAATATTTAATATATATTCATGTCCGCTTGCTTGTTTTTAATTATTCTAATTGTATTCTGTGCAACTTGAGCATTTTCTTAGCCAAGTCAATTTATCAAATATCATCTTTTCAGGTGGTTGGCGTACCAGTTACTTTGAATGGAGATCTCAAGAATCAATTTGTGGAAACAAATGTTGGTTTTGATACAATTTGCAAGGTACTAGGTCATTTATGTTTGCAGTTCTGCACTAGTTTAAAGTTTGATAAGCGTGGTTTTCTTTAAAATACACCATTCATGCATAGAGAAGCAGATTTTAAGAAATCCATATGTTCTTCAGATTTTTTCTAGAGTAATTTGTATTTTGTTGTGAAAGGCATTGGTTTTCTCTCTTTTGTCACCATTTTCTATACCCAAAAGTAGGTGTTTGCATTCCTCATTTTCCTAATTGCATTTTGATTGTTATCGATTCACACAACCCCCCCCACCTCTCCTGAGATAACACCTATCAATTTCTTAATGTTCAGGTCAATTCTCAGCTCATTAGCAATGTCTGTACAGATGCGCTTTCTGCTGAGAAGGTAATATCTTAATTTTATGTCTTATAACACCAGTTCATCAATGATCTGATCTGTATAGTCAACATTTGATATTTTTGTGTCAGAGAACTTAATTTGATATGATAGTTTTACATGTCTCTCCTTGTTTATTCAAGTACAAAATTGTGGTCAGCACTTATAAGTACTACTGTGCTTAATAAGGGAGTCAAAAAGAGTTGAGAATTTTACCTTTCTTTCAATAATTCGTTATATCAATTCAACTATATAAATGATCTTTTTTCTCTCTTTTCCAGTATTATTATTTTATCCGGCTCATGGGCAGAAAGGCATCACATGTTGCTTTAGAATGCACACTCCAGTCTCATCCAAATATGGTTGGTACTAATGTTTATATTTCTTTTCTTTTTTGGGTGATAAGTTATTATGATGATGTGAATTTGTCCATGCATTATTCTTCTGTGTTTTTAAATTCATTCCAACCGTTCCTTTTTATAGGTTATTCTTGGTGAGGAGGTAGCTGCTTCAAAGCTTACACTTTTTGACCTGACAACACAAGTTTGTGATGCAGTCCAAGCCAGAGCAGAACAAGGTTTGAGCAGTTCAGGTTTGCTTAATGTAATTTTGCTGATAATTGTCATTGCATGTCCTGAATCGAACAACTGTATCAGACAAGTACCATGGGGTCATTCTACTGCCAGAGGGGCTGATTGAAAGCATTCCTGAAGTGTATGCTCTCTTGAAGGTAATTTAGGCAGCTAAACAATGAGTTCTTCTTCAACTCCAGTTCATTGATGCAATCTGCATGTATTAATATCTTACATCATAGCCTTGTATGTATGGAGAAAATAGGCATCTATTGTTTTAATGTAGCATTTTGTTTATATTTATCATCCCATTTAAGTAGTAGCTTCTCTTTTTGTGCAAAGCTAATATTGGTTTTTTCTGTATAATTCTCAGGAAATACATGGTTTGCTAAGACAAGGTGTTGCTTCCAATAACATTTCATCTAAACTCTCACCATGGGCATCCGCTTTGTTTGAATTTTTGCCACCCTTTATAAAGAAACAGGTTTGAATGTCCCTCTTAAATGTAGATCAGAAGATTTTTGTTAGTCAATGGCTACCCATCTAAAATTTTGATATTTAATGTCACAGCTACTCCTTTACCCTGAATCAGATGACTCAGCACAGTTATCCCAGGTAACTTGCATGATATTCCTGGTTAAAAGGAAGCTTGTTTGCTATATTTTTTGGGCTCCCTGATAAATTTTCTGCTTCTTCTGCCTTCTAGATTGAGACAGAAAAACTTCTTGCACATCTTGTGGAGGCAGAAATGAACAAGCGGCAGGTACATTAGGAATTCTCAATCTTTGTTTGCCATCTACTTATTTTTGTGTTGTGATAACCTTCATATTCAGTTTATGTTGTGTTTGTCATGTTATAATCTCTCTAATTTATGAATGCATATGCATTTGCATTGCTAGTTTGTTATCCATTACATTGGAAAAAGCTTCTTGAATCTTAGGAAAGAGCGGGTTTTAATCTAAACCTTGAATTGACATTAGCAACTCAGCAAACCTTGGCCTTTTGCCATTCAAGCTAAGCTGTATCCCAAGAATATGGAAATCCCAGACTCATGGACTGCTACAAGTAAAATATTTTCCCCTCTGGTCTTCGATTCTTTTATACGAGTGTTAGAATGTGTTTTTCCTTCAAGTAAAGATGTCAAGGACAAAGCAAGTCTAGATATTCATTTGTGCTTGCTGAATAGAATCTTCTATTCTTGAACATTGTCCTCCAATTTGGCTTAACTTCCAAACTTCCCGAGAAAAATGACGGAACTTTTGATGGATGCAATTTTTTGGTCTTATTCGCATCCACATTCCACTGTGTAGTTAATATTTTAATTGATGTGTTACTCTGATATATTGATTGAATCTCTGAATGTCCTTACAGAAAGTTGTATTTCTTCCAAGGGGAAAATCAGCTCAATGCGAGTTTGTTATAATGTTTCAATGAGATAACATGATATGTTCTGTAATTGCTTTGCCATATGGTATTGGGAAGTTAGATTGTTTGATATACAGAACTGATTTCAGTCCTTTGTAACTAAATTAGATCTTATCTTATGTTTTATTTGATTAAATTATACATTCATTGATCTGTTGGGTGTTTTATGCAGAAAGAAGGCACATACAAGGGGAAAAAATTCAATGCCATCTGTCACTTTTTTGGTTATCAGGCCCGGGGTTCTGTTCCATCTAAATTTGACTGTGACTATGCTTATGTACGTTATATAAACAATGGATAACTAACGCACTTACCCCTATATAGTATAATAATACCCATCATGCAGTTAATATGCAACAACTTTTCTGCAGGTTCTTGGACACATCTGCTACCATATTCTAGCAGCTGGTTTGAATGGTTACATGGCAACTGTAACAAACTTGAAGAATCCTGTGAACAAGTGGCGTTGTGGTGCTGCTCCAATTGCAGTGAGTTTAATTCTACTTCTAAGTTCTAACCCTTAAATTCGTCGTGAAGGATTATTTTTTTTTGCAGGAAAGCTTTTTCTTGCATGTGTATGGCACGGTGTTGTTTATTTAGTAATGCTTGCTGATAGATTTTGAACTTTTTGATGTCTGCTGTGAAAAATCTTAGGCAATGATGACAGTGAAGCGATGGGCTCAAAGTCCAGGTGCCACTTCAATTGGAAAACCTGCTATTCATCCTGCTAGTGTAGATTTGAAAGGAAAAGCATACGAGTAAGCTATTTTTATCTCTTCTATTCTTTGCTAAAAACTTGAGTAATTTTAGTGTTGAGAAATATTTCTTGGTTTCCACATCCATGAATCCACTGTTGATTTCTTTTTATATCTTCTATTCATTACTAGAAACTTGAGTAATTTTAGTGTTGGTGGAATGAGAACAAATACTTCTTGGTTTCCAAGTCCATGACCACGAACCCATCCTGTCAAAAGAAAAAAAAAAGTCAACCCACTGTTGATTGTCTGATTTCTTTATGGCTTTGATTGCAGGCTTCTCAGACTAAATGCAGGAAAGTTCTTGATGGATGACCTATATAGAAATCCAGGTCCCCTTCAATTTGATGGTCCTGGTGCTGATTCTAGGCCAATAACTCTCTGTGTTGAAGACCAGGATTACATGGGCCGGATCAAGAAATTGCAGGAATACCTTGACAAGGTCCTTACATTACTCTGTTTTCTCAATTCCTTAATTGACATTATATAATTTGTGAACTGTAAGTCTATAATGAATGCATCAGAGAAAGAAAGATTAATGTTATCTGATCTGCATAGCATATTTGATCTATATGACTGAAGTTTTTCACATCAGAAATTAGGAATGTTTATTTCCTTTGTTCAGTTTTTTTTCGTCTGTTTTCTCTAGAGATGCCAATATTCTAGAGGGGAATGTGTCAAAAATTAACAGTCAGGGTGAGTCTGCATGCGGACTGAAGATGATGGTTAATGGCATCTTAACTTTGCATCTAAAAGCCTACATCCTGCTCCATCTTTTGCTCATCAGTGCTTTTGTTCTGTGTTTTTCAAGTTCCCATGAAAGATTTGCCTCAATCGTTTCTACAATTTGTCAAGTGTACAAATTATTTTTTCTTTTAAGATGTGTTTACTTTTATTGACAATTTTTTTTGCCCCTATTCTGCAGGTACGGACTATTGTGAAACCAGGGTGTTCGCAGGAAGTCCTGAAAGCTGCTTTGAGTGTGATGGCTTCTGTGACAGATGTGCTCACTACAATGTCTTCAAGTTCATTAAATGGCCAAACACCCCTTTAAGAAGCACAAGTAATGTGTTCTTAACCATGGTGCTGCTGCTTAGTTGAGCAATTACTAAAATATATTCTCAGTGATTCTCTGCTTTTTTCTTAATTTTTATCTTGAACTGTAGATGCATATCAGCTAGATGATTGCAATAAGCTGAATTTTGTTTTTTTATGTTCTTTTTTTTGGAATAACTAATTTTAAATTAAAATTTCGTCTGTGTGAACAACCCAAGGATGATGCATTGTAATTTTTGCATAATTGAGAGTATGTTATCCTAGCTGGCTGGAGAGCTTCATGGGGGTAATTTGATTTCACTAGTCAAAAAATAAAAAAAAAGCATCAAGATTGTTAGCTTTGGTGTCTCTGAATTATTGTAGTGTGTTTGGCAGGGTTGAAAGTATCCTTTGTGTGGATTAGATTTTCACTTGCTCTAGATGGCGCGGGATTGATCGATTCCTATTCAGCTACTGGTTTTACTTGCTGTGTCGTGTAGGAACAATGAGTTGGTTGTAGGTTTTTGTTTTCTCAAATAAACAAGATAATTGGTGAAGTAATAAAAGCAAAGCGTGAATCTTAATGTTGTGTATCAGCTGCCTTGCGAAAAATACTGGCCACATGTAATAAATTTATCATGTTGAGCATGTTATATCGCGTTATGCTGAAAGACGTTACAGGCAAAATATTCCAGGTTGAAAAATGGGATCCATTAGGGAGCAGGACCGGATGTGGTGTAAAGCCCCTACAGGAGTCGTGCCACTTCAATCATTGATGGCCTGAGAATTGGGTGCATCTCAAGGCCAGCTCTGTAAAGTTCCATCTTCCAGAATCCCAGGAGCTATAACTTGATGAAATCTCTCTCTTTCAATCAAGTATTTGACGTGCTCCACCAACGACCCACCACCTTCCAAATCAGGTAGAACAATAGCCGGCTGTAAGCAGGAGCATGTCGGTTTTCTCAGTAACAAACGCCGTCAAAATGTAGTTAGGATCCGAATGTTCGGAAAATGCAATGTGGAGATAGTACTCGCTACTCCCTTTGCAATTTTCAATCTAATATGAATTAGATGATGATCAAGAGATGTATTCATAAACCAGAGCAGCAGCCTATGAGCTTGAGAACATTATTGTGGGAGCTCATGTGATGTGATGACGATTTCCCTCCACAGGATGCCTTTGTGCCATTCGAAGTCGATTGTGGTTAATTTCTCCTGAAATCTCCGACCAACTCCACCAACGGCTATCCTCTCCTCCGGTAACTTCCTTCCGTTTTCCATCAAACATAAACATTTCTTTCTGTCCTTCTCCATTCTCTTCCTATTCCAAGCCTTCGCCTTTGTACATGTGGAGAATATACATGCACCGCCTACGATTATTGACTTCGACTTGCCAAAAAGTCAATTCAACAACTTTTCATCATCATTGAGGGGAATTACTATTATTAATTTTTGCCATATTCAGCAGCTAAATAGTATATAATAAAATGAGTATAATTCTCGTGAATTATGTGTTATCTTTTCCTTCTCTTGATGACAGGTGTCTTATGAGATGAGATATTTGGTTTCCTAATTGATTTCTTGGTTGCATTGTAACTATGATCATCATACAATTTCATTAGTCTCTTCCTTCAGTTAGAAAACGTCTTTTCCTCCTCTTTGTTTTACCTAAACTCTACTATAATTACCATTCTGTTTTTTCTTACTTGGTGGCCAATGAAGAGTGAAGCACACGCACCGAAATTTTCTCACTAGAAATCATCTTTCACACTCAAAGCCAGACCCATTTAAAAGCACTTTCTTTTTGAAATAAAGAGAATTTATGTAAATATGTTTTTCTTCACTGTACAAAACCACTCACTCACTGATTTTTTCATATATTCTCATTCACCTGTATATTCCACTCTGGTTGAATATCCCAAAAAGAAAATGCAACTGTTTTTTTTTGTCATAAAATCAGTCTGGGCACCTGTTTTGTCAAAATTACTTCCCCAGATCAGTACGCACGACACATCCTGATGCCACATTAAATTTATAAAACCTCAGACAAATCAACTTATTCTACCATTCCTGGTTCAGAATTTAATGATCAGTCAGAAACAGGTTGTCCATTCAATTGATTGAACCAGGGTCAAAATTGAGAAATATACTTTACCCAAATAACTGCACCATTAGTTAAATATCTAGTCCGTTAGTTCCTATTCAATTCAGTTTTTCTATTTTTAAATTTAGAGAATACTTTTTTTGAAAATTTGAGTTGTTGCATAGAGGATCTACCCATTAACTATGTTCCTGTTCCTATTAAACCAACATGGTCAAAACTTAATAAATCGAACCACGACCAAGACACTAGTAAGTTTGGGTCAGACCTCTGTTCATGTAGTTCAATATCTAACTCAGTTGATAACCATTCAGTTATCGTTCAGTTACAATTGCAATAAATAAACCTGAGCCTATTTGTGTCAGTGAGCAAGGGGCAGGTGACAGAAGCAGCAGGCATGGCCCACAGCAACAGGGAGAAGCTTGGATACCCCCTAGAGGATGGAACGTCGTCGTTTTCAAGGGGGAAAGCTCAGCAATTGCAACCCTTGGCAATAATAAACCGCCGTCGTCTTGGAGAAGGGGTGCCAACAGCTTCGATAAAGCAATTGGGACGCGTGTATTAATGGGCCCACCTGCATTTAAGGATTTGTCAGGCATAACAGCTGTGAGACCCCCAATGGCCCACATCCATACACCTTACGACACCTGCCAGGCGGGGAATAAAACGCTGCCGTTTAAGTGTTTCTTTAATCTACTTGTAAAAAAAATGGAGCACCAAAATTACATCTTATGTCTAATACGATGGCGTTTAGCCAAAAATTCACCCGCTACAGTGACTTTTTACAGTGATATTGGAATTTGTTTATTTAATAAAACTTGTTTTAAAAAAAAATGGGGTTTAGGCCATGATTAATAGCGTGCACTGCGAAACATGGAATAAATGCTGGTAATAAAGCATCAAACACAGGTCTGTCTTCTTAACACCCAAAATTCTTCCCCAAACTGAAAACCCTCAATAAAACTCCCTTCATTTCCCTCTCTTTCTTTAACATCTTTTTTTTTTTTTCAAAAGGGGCCCAGCATGACTGAACTGAAGAATGAGCATACAGATTGAGAAAAGAAAAAAAGAAAGCCACTGATCCTTTGGCAGGAGCAACTACAGCTCTCTTTCGAGTTTACTGTTACCCAATCTCCGGTCAGTTTCTGTTTCTCTCATTAATAAAATACTCTTTTTTTTATTGTAAATAATAATGTAAGAACTAATTAGATACTGTACTAGTATATCATCTCATGGATATAGAGTCTCTCAATGTGATTGAGTTTGATGACACCAGTCGCCAACATGACCTTCCCCTTCACCTACAACAACACCCACCTGATTTTGATCTCCATTTTAACATTAATGATAATCACGACTTATTGATTGATGCCCATGACCCTTCCACTGCTCCTCATTTCTCTACCAATAATGATGATGATGATGCTAATTTTGAGCCCTATCAGGGCATGGAATTTGATTCTGAACAGTCTGCCCGTATTTTCTACAATTCATATGCCCGCCGTATTGGTTTTAGTACCAGGATCAGTGTCTACCAGCGCTCTCGCCGTGATGGCTCTATTATTTGCCGTCAGATTGTGTGTTCTCGTGAGGGGTTTCGTCGCCAGGGCAACGAGAATAGGTCTAAAAGACAGCGCACTATCACTAGAGTTGGCTGTAAAGCTCAATTGACTGTTAAGAAACAATCTTCAGGGAAATGGGCTATTACTAAACTCATTAAACAACACAATCATGAACTCGTGCCTCCCGATAAGGTGCATTGTCTTCGCTCTCATAGGCATGTTTCTGGTCCTGCTCGAAGTCTCATTGATACTCTTCAGGCTGCAGGGATGGGACCCAGTGGAGTTATGTCTGTGCTCATTAAGGAATCTGGAGGAATTAACAATGTTGGCTTCACTAAAGTTGATTGCCAGAATTATATGAGCAGCAGCAGGCAGAGAACACTTGGCACCGGTGGTCAAGCTGTTTTTGACTATTTAACACAGATGCAGGCTGAGGATCCCAATTTCTTCTTTGCTGTCCAAGGTGAGTCTGAGAACTTAACAGGAAACATTTTCTGGGTAGATGCAAATGCGATAATGAATTACACTTACTTCGGAGACACTGTTACATTTGACACCACATATAGAACAAATCGTTACCGAGTCCCTTTTGCACCTTTTACTGGTTGGAACCATCATGGACAGCCAGTGCTGTTTGGTTGTGCATTACTGCTCAACGAGTCAGAATCCTCATTTGTTTGGCTATTTGAGACTTGGCTTGCTGCAATGTCAGGCCATCATCCTGTCTCAATAACAACAGACCAAGACACAATCATTCGGTCAGCTGTTTCACAAGTGTTTCCTGGAACTCGCCACCGCTTTTGTAAATGGAATATTTTTAGGGAGGCCCAGGAGAGATTGTCTGATGTATATCACTCACAACCTACTTTTGAAGTTGAGCTTCAAAGGTGCATCAACTTGACAGATACTATTGATGAGTTTGAATCATGTTGGGAGTCACTTATTCAAAGGTATGACCTCAGGAATAGTGAATGGCTTCAGTCAATGTACAATGCTCGGCAACAATGGGTGCCGGTCTATCTTCGGGATACATTCTTTGGCGAAATGTCCATAATGCAACGAAGTGATAGTATAAATTCTTACTTTGATGGGTATGTGAATGCATCTACTAATATTCAAGTGCTGATTAAGCAGTATGAAAAAGCAATTGCAGCTCGCTTTGAGAAGGAAGTAAGGGCAGATTATGATACAATGAATATTCCTCCAGTTTTAAAAACTCCGTCTCCTATGGAAAAGCAGGCAGCAACCCTCTATACAAGGAAAATTTTTATGAAATTCCAAGAGGAGTTAGTTGAAACACTTGCCTGCCCTGCTACTATAATTGAGGACATGGGATCAGCTATTACATATAGAGTGGCAAAATTTGGGGAAGACCATATGGCACATTTTGTTAGTTTTCGTGTTTTTGAGAAGAGAGCTAGTTGTAGTTGTCAAATGTTTGAGTTTTCAGGTATAATTTGTAGGCACATATTAGCAGTTTTTAGAGTAACAAATGTCCTCACACTTCCACCTTACTATATCTTGAAACGGTGGACAAGAAATGCCAAAAGCCAGATTGCATTGGATGAACATGATCTTGGGCTGGCCAGTCATTCTCAGGAATCCTTTGCTGCCCGCCGCGACAACCTTAGCCGAGTAGCCATTAAATACATAGAAGAAGGCACAGAATCATTAGATATTTATAATGTGGCAATGGATGCTCTTCATGAAGCAGCAAGGAAGGTTTCTGCTGCAAAGAAGCAGAGTCCTGTGCCTGTAGAGAATACTCTAGTTAATGGCAGTCAGCCGTCCTGTCTGGTAAGTTCTTAAAATTACACAGGAATCTCTGTAGGTTAGGTGCTATATATTACACATGATGCTCTGGGTGATTAACTCTTTTCTTCAATATTTTTCTGCATCTAAACCGGTGAACCTCTGCAGTAATACTGATAATTATTCATCTATTCTAAGTATGCTAAAGGATGCAGTAACCAGATTCTAAACTATGTATGGATTCCTAACTTATTTGTTGTAGATTGTTTTCTATCAGATGTTAATGTGCCATGGTAACATAGATGAGCATGCATATGGATTCTGCCTTGAATAAAAATGCAATTGTGGTGGGTTAGAGGGGTATATATTACTGTGAACTTTGTCCAAAAAAGACATTTGAAAGAAGGCTTTTTTTATCTGATACGTGCTCTCTATGATTATTCATAACTCATTTTTGATTCAGCAGCTAACAATGGAATTCAGTCTAGAGTTTCTTTCTTCTATGTTTGTATTAACCACATATGGCAACTTCTGGAAAGTGATGCAATGGAGTACCATCCTTTGTAAGCGCAGTTAGCTGTCTGTTAAATAATATAGTAATCAGTTATTACAGATATGTGCTGTTGTAGAAGAATGATATAATTCGGTTGTCATTTCTCAAAAAACATGCTTCCAATGCAAACAAACAGAACTTGAGAAATAAATTTTCAGACCAAATGACATTTGATTCAGTTATTTGTCTTTTCTGTTTTAAGCACCCCGTTAGTCGTTACAAATGGAGACTAAAAGCAGTGAAATTTTTGCAGGAAGAGGACAAGAGAATACAGAAATTGAGTGAAGAAGTGGAGCATGGAAGACAGAGATGTGAAGCGTATAGAGAAAAATTATTAGGGGTACTGAAAGGCATGGAGGAGCAGAAGTTGAAGATATCTGTGAAGATTCAAAACGTGAGGTTCAATCTGAAAGAATGAACATAAGCTTCAGCTCGTCTCTACTTTTCAATGTACATTGTAGTGAAGAGTTTGGGGCAAACAAAATACTGATTTGGCACATCCATATAGTTTGTGGCATTCTTTTTTGTTAGTTGCTTTGCTAGAGGGCTCAATACATGTATTTATTTATTGTAATATAAGTTCCTTGTATTTGAAGTTATTTATTTGAGTAGAGGAGGGAGAAGATTGATTTATAGAGACTATTATATAGTGGTAACTGTTTATACCATGTGGTGTATACATTGTGCAAAGTTGACAATATCAATATTTATTTTTTTATCAAAAAAAAGTTATCAAAGGGTCCACTATTTTGTGATACCGAATTAAATAAGTTCATTTTCAGTGATCATCAGATCACATAATCTGTGATTTACTACCAAATAAGTCTAAAATGTTATTTATATTTTTTAAATCTCTTTTAAAAAAAATCACTTTAATAAATTTTTATTTGATTTTTTATATACAAGTCACATAAAATATTTTTTAAATTTTATTTTTAAAAAAAATTTAACTAATAAAATTATTTTTTTTAATGAAAAAAATTAAAAAAAATTGATAAAAATATAAAACATGACACTTTAAAATTTAATTTATATAATTTTAATTTCAGGTGAAAATTTATTAAAATGAATTTTCTTTGAAGAGATTTAAAGAGTATTAATAATATTTTGGACTTATTTAATTTTAAATCACAAATTATGTGATCTGATTAACTCCAAAAATGAAAATGATCTTAAGTGATCTAGAGACACGGAATAGTGCAACTATGTAAACCTTCCTTGAAAAGGTTATAGTTTTTATTTTCTAACAAAGAAGTCATAGTTGTTTTTTTTTTTTTTGGCAATTTGATTTGTTTTTCCTAAAATGAAAGGCTTTAGTGAGAGAGTCAGAGATCATAGAAAGGACACTTGGGCCTAAGGCTATGTTTATTTGTGATAATGGGCCTGAAAATTGATTTGTACAGACGCTCCTGTCCTGCAATCCACCTGTGTGGGTGGGGGGTAATTTTGAATTTTGAATCAAGAGGTAGCCGTTGAACAACGGGCAAGAATCCCTCCAAAGAAATAAATTGATCATTTCCAATTATTATTTTTTCTTTCTTATATACATTACATTACATTACAGACACACAAACAAGCAGACACTTACTTTCGTGTAACTAATTTCAAAAGAAAGAAGAAAAATTCTAATATGGAGAGAGCAGCAACAACAATGTCAGTAATGGAAGCATTTGAGAAACTAGAGAAGGTGGGAGAGGGAACCTACGGGAAGGTATACAGAGCGAGAGAGAGAGCAACTGGTAAGATCGTTGCTCTCAAAAAGACTCGTCTCCACGAAGATGACGAAGGAGTTCCTCCCACCACTCTCCGCGAGGTCTCCATCTTACGTATGCTTTCCCGAGATCCTCACGTCGTCAGGTACCTTTTTCTTTTTTTAGGGTCTTTCATTTCAATTAGGAATTTTACAAAGCCCATTCGGTTCCAATCTTGCATTCATAATGATAGCAATTGCTATTCTTCTGTTCATAATTCTGCACTATTTCTCTTTGATATTGTATCCCAATTTTTCATCCATGGTTACATTGATTGATGCTCTTCTTTTCCTTGTTTTATATTGGTATCTATAATATAATTATAGACTGATGGATGTGAAACAAGGGCAGAGCAAAGAAGGAAAGACAGTACTTTACCTGGTTTTTGAGTACATGGATACTGATCTCAAGAAATACATCCGCAGTTTCCGCCAAACTGGTGAAAATATTCCTGTCAATTCTGTCAAGGTATTTTTAATTCAATAGTTAACCTTCTCCCTCTTTTTATTATTTTTTTAAATATTTTTTGACAAATAATAATTTTCTTGCTTTCTGGATACTTCCTCATGTAGAGCTTGATGTACCAACTTTGCAAGGGAGTTGCCTTTTGCCATGGCCATGGAATTCTGCACAGGTTTTTTTTTTTTTT
Source organism: Bocquillonia castaneifolia (assembly GCA_948193215.1). Taxonomy (NCBI): domain Eukaryota; kingdom Viridiplantae; phylum Streptophyta; class Magnoliopsida; order Malpighiales; family Euphorbiaceae; genus Bocquillonia; species Bocquillonia castaneifolia. The sequence continues at coordinate 3,688 of CANYLF010915971.1, read as the reverse complement.
CCTTCACGTTCTTTCTTTCTTAGGATTCTAGATGTAATAGCTAGATTGAGTGAATATATATGCATTTAACAATTGTTTGGTTCTTTTTCCACTCAGGGACCTTAAGCCTCACAACCTCTTGATGGACAGAAAGACAATGATGCTTAAGATTGCTGATCTTGGACTAGCTCGTGCTTTTACTCTTCCTATCAAAAAATATACTCATGAGGTAGTGATCATCTTCTGTTCCCTTGTCATGCTAATTCCCTCAACACACAGTTAAGAGTAACCTGGATGTATTTCTTGTGTTTCAGATATTGACCTTGTGGTACCGAGCTCCTGAAGTCCTTTTGGGAGCTACCCATTACTCAACTGCAGTGGACATGTGGTCCGTTGGCTGTATCTTTGGTATACCCTTTGACCCACCTCAATTTGTTTTACTTCCAATTATGCTTGTTAATTTCTAAATGGTCTATTTTTTTTTTGCCCATTTTCTAGCTGAGCTGGTCACAAAGCAAGCACTTTTCCCTGGGGATTCTGAACTGCAGCAGCTTCTGCATATTTTCAGGTTTAATTTTCTCTGTCCTTTCATCTAATGGCAGCCCCTCTTCTCACTTGCATTTATCTTAGCCATCTCATTATTTATTATTTCTCATGCCTTGATGCAGGTTGTTAGGTACTCCAAATGAGAAGATCTGGCCAGGAGTAAGCAAACTAGTCAACTGGCATGAGTATCCTCAGTGGAGTCCTCAGAGTCTCTCAACTGCTGTACCTGATCTGGATAAAGAGGGTTTGGATCTATTAGCTGTAAGTTCCTGTAAATTAATGGAATCTTTTATTATTAGGACATTTTTCTCTCTATTTTCAAAAAACAGATTTGTGACATCCTGTTCAATGTTCTGCAGCAAATGTTGCAGTACGAACCTTCAAAGCGATTATCAGCAAAGAAAGCCATGGAGCATCCTTACTTCGATGATTTGAACAAGTCAGGTCTTTGAAGAATTTGTTGGAAGTCTTGTTCCAAATCAGTTCAGAACCAGCAATGGAAATTCTGTATTGAAAATCTATTTGCTTCTCTCGAGCATACCTTACATCGTTATGCTGTCTTAGGATTGGATTATTAATAACTTTGCAATTTAGTTTCAATGACATTAATTACTATGTTCTAATTCCACACACATCTCACCCTCAACATCTATAGAGTTGTTGGAATGCCAAGTATGGCGCTTTTGAAGGCTCACGGCCAGAAAATGAAATTGTGATTTAGGTACGAGTGACTATTTGCAACTTCAGCAAAGTTCTGTTTTTAATGTCATTTGTGTGTGCTAAATTCCTAATTTGGTTCGATTTCACACGCATCAACAACCAATTAATGAAATGGTTATACATTTATAGCGAATGAATGTGCATGTATGTAAACCCCATCAGTCAGCGGAACTATGCAACCAGCCACATGAAGAGAGTCGACCAAAGAGTAAGTGCAAATGAAGCCAATGCATAGGCCCAGAGCATGATCACGGAACATTCAGTTTCACCTGCTCCAAACAACTGAGTGATGACGCCTGCATTTTTTATTATGATCACTAAATGAGTATTTTTCACCGCAAAAATAATCATGAGAATTGTAATTGATGTCAAATGGCATACTACCTAAGTTCATAGCTGGTGGAACTGCAAACTGAAGTAGAAGAACAAACTGATACAAAGGATCAAGAGATATAAAACCAAGATGAAGCGCTCCTTTGACGATGAAAATGCCTAAAAGGGGCATGATAACGTAGCGAGCAACTATGATGCCAAAAATTATAGACTTGTGCATTTCTGAACCCCGTAAACCTGAGAAATTATGAAAACCTTAGTCATCATCCAAATTATATATATATAAACAACAGATAAGAGAGTAGTAATAGAGATATACCTTTCAGAAGGTTCCCCCCTAAAATCAGGGTGAGAGTTGGGATGGCTCCCTCTCTGAAGTCAAAGAGGAATAAATAAGGAACTTAGCGTGAAGAAGAAGAAGAAGAATAATAGATTTAGTTCAAAAACAACACGTTTACGTTTATGCCCTATTATTCACGTACCCTAGCAAGGAAGCAGTGTCTTGAACTACACGAAGAGGAGCATCGGCACCAATCATTGTCATCCGAAACCAAGGGATGAGTCCAATCAGGAATCCAACAATCTGTGCAAGTGCATAATTTAAACAATCTGTGTAAACTTGTAGCCAAGAACTGAAAGATCAGATCACGAGCCTCATCAAAATTAGTGTGTGTAATTCATACAATCCATTGACAAAAATGCAGTTCTCATCATTTGGCAAGACAACAAATTTCTATGCATAGAGAAAGCATCCTTATTAATCGAAATGAGAAAGCTCATACTGCTGCTATTGTTGAAGGTGCAAATACTGCTTTCCAATTAATACTGCCGAGTAATGTTCTTAGCTTATTGCTCGAATTAGCCATCTGCGACAAGAGTTCAAAAGATAGTTTCTTTAATAAAATTTTAGCTCGAGTATATGGCAACAAATAGTGACAAGGTTAGAGAGCAGAACAAGCTATACAAGGAACAACCTCAACTTGCTTATTATTGGAAGGAAGCAGCGGTTCTGTGGAACTTCCCAGTTCAGCTGGAGAGTGTTTCCTTGTGTAGAGCTTTTTAGATTCTTCCAGGCTTCCAGCTGCAGATGCTTGCACGATATTGTACACATAAGACCATAGATAAATGGCTCCTATCTGGAATAAGAAATAATGATAATAATAAATGAAGTTCTCCACAACTAAAGAACATAAAACATTATGTTCACGGATATGCACATCACGAAAATTGTGGCCCTGGGCGTTTCACCCCTGAAAGACAGGAATTCGTACACCTTACCGGTCAATTAATTTTTCCTGACAAAGTAAAAAAGCAAGCAAATAGTACTTACAGCCATTGATAATGAAATATAAGCCAATCCATATGATTGACAGACATCAGGAGATCCAAATGGGCTTCCTTTTTCTCTACAAACTGCTGGGATCATTATAAGAAACATGTTCCCCATATTCCCTGTTGGAATGAACTATAAATTCATATATATATATATATTGATGTTAAACTTCACATAAAATTAAAAAAATACTAGTGTAATCAAGCACAGATGTTATTCGATGTTGAATTAATGTTTACCAGCAGCACAACAGCCGACTACTAGGCCACGCAAGTGTTCGGGAGGCCTTGTAAGGTGAACGATAATCCATCCAAGTATTGAACCGATGATGAATGTGATGAGGATATTGAATGGCATAAACCACCTACATAAATTTAACCAATATCACTTCACAAACATGAACTGAACCATGAAGAGACTTTTATTTTTCTGTTAACATACTCACAACTTGACTAAGCTGTCGTATGTAATAGTTTCAGCAAGTTTGGAAGCCACAAGGGCTGGATTGAATACATAAAACACAAGCTGTTGAAAATCCAAAAGAAAAAAAAAAAAAATAATAAAAATAGACAAAAGGCTGAGTTAGGGAAAGGATAGATTGAAAATTGGATTAGAGAAGTAAAAATGAGCTTACATTATTTACATGTTTCCTGGCATCTTCCTTCAAAACACCAACACGATCTAGAGCAAGAAATGCCCCGAGTGCAGTTATGAGTAGCACTTTCAACACTGGAATTGATGAAGCAATGAGGAGATCTAAGAGGCCCATGTTTGTTT
>CANYLF010915878.1:0-18730 GCA_948193215.1 Bocquillonia castaneifolia | reverse complement strand
ATCTTTCTAGATTGCTTTTAGTTAACCTAGGTCTAAGGCATGAAGAGGCTAATTTTAACTATTAATTACCAGATAACAATTATCTTTGGTTGATTTTAACCATTTTAGTACAAAGTAAGCAATTACGGGTGATTTATTGATTTGGAAACCCTAGGCCATACATCGAGCAACTACAAGTTGATTGAAGCATTGTATATTAGGTTTAGAGATATAAACAGAATTTTGAGCGGGCTTTATTGTATTCTAGGCCTTCTAGAATCGTTGGACTGAGATGGAACCTCCAAAAATCGTTGAACGGGCCTGGGAGCTTGTTGGGCACCTCTAGATAGAGGTGCACACATCTGTCTAAAGGCATGTGACTCAAGGGAGAGCCATGCGCCTCATGGCTAAAGTGTGCACCTCAGTGATGGGGTGTGCTACTCTTGATAGGGTTTTGCTCCTCAGTTGATTCCCAAAACGTGAAGAACGAGTTTAGACCTGCAAGATTTGATCTGAAATGAATCCAAAGGGTTCCAGGGTAGTTTACAATGACCAATAACATAAGATTACATGGAAATTAGCCCTAATACATTGAAATAATCCTAATTTAAAGATCTAACATACGAAGAATGCTCCAGCGTGTCCTTGGTGGCTCTAATTGATTATAATCATCATATCGTAATTCTAGCCTCTCACAAATGATAACAACTCTTATTATCAGTCAAAACAAAGATTAAAATAAGTTACGACATTCAAAACATCATGATCAATAAAGAACAACGAAGAACATCATAAGAAGTGATGAGAATGAATAAGAACAAAATAACAAATAAACATGCTAAGGATATGAAAGGCTCATGATTATCCTGTATGCATAAGTTTTGGGTGCTATCCCATCAGATTAGAGGTTTAGAATCATTGTATGATTGAAGAATGCCTTAGAACTCCGTCAGAACAATGATAAGAACAATGGAAGGAAACTAAAGAGAGCTTAGTTTGATCCTCTAAAAACAACTGCAATTATATTTCTAGAGTTTTTAGGAGATCTAAGCTATATAATCTTCAAACTTAGCTAGAGAGAAGGCTCTAAAGATCCTAAAATTCTAAGAAATGTAAAGAGAAATGATCTCTATCAGCTATTGTTGTTCCAGTCTTGAGAGGTGATCAAGGAGAGGTGAGTTGAAAGAATGAATTTGAGCTCCTATTTATAGTGGTTAGGTGAGGCTCATTTAGGAAATGATTGAATTTATTTAATTAAAGAATATTTTATTAATATGATGCTACAATGTTCCTTTCCATAATTGATAAGATTTGATTTGATTGAGTTCTAATAAAGGAAACCTTCCAAGTTAATAGAATCAATTTAAAAACTTTCCAAAACCTTTGAAAATCATATATGATTCTATTTAATTTATAATTTGGTGTTTAATGAAGGAAACATCTATTGCAAAGTGGGCTGGAGTGATGGACAACTCGAATCCGTGGGCTTCGGGCTTTAGAAATCGAATTTGGGTAAATTTTAAGTCAGAAATTTGGCATGTTCGTCATTTTGAGCTGAACTAGTCGAGCACCCCTCGGGCCTGAGGTGTGCGCCTCAACCAAGAGGTGTGCGCCTCAAGGATGAGGCGTACAAGCCTTTGTTGAGGTGTACACTTCATTCTAGAGGTGCACGCCTTTAGAATAAGGAGCAAGCCTCAGTCTGATCTTGTTCAGCACATTTTATGATGCTTTGGCCTGTTTCTAAGCCCTAAACCTCACCGAATCATAGCTTGCAGTCTTAATTGAGGTCCATAAACTCATTTTAAGTTCAAAAGCACTTTGAAATCAATCAAAACCATTTTAAGAATGACCAAAACCTTTAAATTCAATTCAAAACCTTTAAAAACCTTTTTTTTCTGAAAACTCGTTAGGAAGATCTTCGGCGTTCAAACAGTGTACCTTGAGCAATAGAATTTCTCACTAATCATCATCTAGGCTTCAAGCCACTCCCATCATTTCTGTATCCAAAAATTAGGTGTCTACAGTTTTGCACCTGCTTTGTCGGGGTTTAAAAATAATCAAAATGGATAAAGCATGACAAAGCTTAAAACACCATATAAATGTAAACAATGAATGATATGCAAATGACTCAAAGGAAGATCACCAGGTAGGACATGCCTAGAGGATAACATGTGGTCAACCCATTACAAGGATAAATAAGAGGATCACCAGGTTGGTTATACCCAGAGGATAATATAAAGAAAACCTATTGCGAGGATGGGATAAAGATCTCTAGGTAGGTTATGCCAATAGGACAACATGTGTGCAAACCTATTGCAAGGATAGGGGAAAATAAGCAGGTAGATTATACCTAGAGGATAATAGGTGAAACCCTAAAGATGGATTACCAGATAGGTTATGTCCAAAGAACAACAGGTGTACAAACCTATTGCGAGGTGTGGGGAGAATTACCATGTAGGTTATACCAAGAGAACAATAGGTGTGAGAACCTTAAGATGGAAGACCAGAGAGGGTATGTCCAGAGGAAGATGTTGTTAGGTATGAAAGAATCACCAGGCAGGTCATACCTAGAGAACAACAAGTGCAACAACATATAAAGATGGATCACTATACAGGATATCTCCATAGGAAAAATGGCGTAGCAACATGCTGGGTAGCAATAAAAATTAGTTTATGAGTAGGAATATTAATCCACACACCGGGTGGCTTCAGGCACTATACGCCTTCTGCAAGAGTCTCGTTGAAGCATAGGAATATTAATCCACACTCCAGGTTGCTTGAGGCACTATACACCTTCGACAAGGGGTTCAATTCATGCACATGAATGATAATCCACATGCCAGGTTCATTAGTCGAGCTTGTCGTGACTAAAGGATAGTAGACATAACAATTTTAGGTACGGTGGTGAATACCGTGAGGCTTGGTTCAAATGCATGAATATTAATCCACACGTCTGATGGCTTCCGACACTATAGGTATTTAGTGGGAAAAGGAGATACACTGGTTCAAACGTAGGATTATTAATCCACACTTTAGATGGCTTCTGACACTATAGGCCTTCAACGGGAAAAGGAGATAAACTGGTTCAAACGTAGAAGTACTAATCCACACGTTAGATGGTGTCAAGCACTATAGGCCTTTAACGGGAAAGGGGTAAAAAGGACTACTGGATAAGACAAATTAATACTTGGACACAAAAAGAGTGATAGAAAAATAGAGTAAATTGAATAAATGATTGATGTAAGACATGAAAATGGATGAAAGTAAAATAGAGTGAATGGGACAAATGATTGATGTGAGACATGAAAAAGATAAATGAAAGTAGAAAGAGTAGAGTTCTAGATATTACCTCAGATGCTTGTGTTATGACCTCTTAAAGGATCCACTAGGGAGGTGAAATGACCAAGGAGGGGGGGTGAATTAGTGCGGAATAGAAAATAAAAAAAATTGCTTTGAAGAATGAACAAGAATTTATAGTGGTTATGTCCCAACTTGACCTACGTCCACTTCTCCTAAAGAAACTTTTTGGGGTTCCACTAACCACAAATAGAAAACAAAGGAGATTTCAAGGCTATCTCCAACCTTTATAATGTGAGATTTACAAGGCTATCTTACTACCTTTACAATGAAGATTTCTAAGGCTATCTTCAACCTTTACGAAAGACTTTTCTAAGGCTAACTCACAAACCGAACTCAAGTGTTTTTATGGCTTACACTCAAAACCCAAAACCCAAGTGTTTTCAAGGTACACACTTAAACCTTTTTTTGTGTTTTAGTGTCTCTCACACAATACAAAAACAAAGTGAAAGTTATAAGAAGAAGAATGAAAGTTTTTTCTCACAATTACAACATAAACTTCTAAATAACTTATGAATATTGTGACTCTTAATTGCTATTCTTTCTTCAAGCTCTTGTGTATGTTTTGATACCTGAAAAACCTTTTTTTATAGGTAGAAAATTTAAAGTGCCCATTCATAATCAACCAAGAAATTCAAACTTGATTGGTGAGGCTCCATTCTTCAAGGCTGCCAGCTTGCTTGGAAAATGTAGCATGTCTCCTTCAAAATTCAATATCTCCAGCTATACTAATTGAAAAATTATGATTCCTTTTTTGTTAGAAACTAGACAAGCATATCTTTTCAACAATATGTGGCTCGTTTTTTGGAGATTTGTACATTTTTGCATTAATTCAAACAGTTGTCGCCTAAAGCACGTGACTTGCAGCTGGAGTAGTCTGTATTCAAACAAGAATAACTCATTATAGAAAATTCAAAATGCTTCATCATTTTTTGCATTGAAAAGTAGACTTCCAAAGCTACAACACCGAATTTCACATTTAAATGATTTTTCTACAATTTTGGCATAAGTTTGAATACAACCTATGTGTTCAGTCTCTTGTCTGATAGCATGACCATAAATCACTCAAAAATTCATATCTTTAATTTTTCAAATCCAAAAAATTCAAATAAAATTTTTCTGAATACTAGACATATTGGGTTTCAATCCATAAATAATTTATAATATGATTATTGCCCAATTAATGCAACAATTTGTTTAATTCAGCCTAACCAAAATTGACTTTGCACTTTCAGTTTTCCTTAAGTCCTAAACTTCCATTATACCATGTCCATTGTGCATAAGTTGTAGGTTTAATTAGCCCATGACATATTTTAACTTTTTACTCTAAACTCTCACCAATTAACCCAAGTGTTTTATTGAGGTTTACACTTGAACCTATCCACCTAATCTAAACACCATTATCGTAACTGCTTTAATGAGGTTTACACTTGAACCTATCCATTTAAAACTAAACAACATTAAACCTAAGTGTTTTAATAAGGTTTACACTTAAACCTATCCACCTAAATTAAAACACCAAGCATTTTAATAAGGTTAATTCTTGTTCACTCGACTAAGATAAAAAAATTATGATTTGTACAAAATGTTTACTTCATCCAATAAAAATATTCATCCTTTTATATTGTGATACCTGAAAAACACTTAACAAGCATATTAGTGAATAACTTAATGTTTTACATCATCAAAATCATCAGTGAAATATCGGAGCTAACAATCTCCCCCTTTTTGATGATGACAAAACATTAAGTTTACAAAAAAAATATAAAAGTACAAAATAATACCAAAAATATAAAATATTTTTATTTTCTCCCCTTTTTTGTCATCGACCAAAAAGGGTAACAAAAGGATACATAAAATAGTAGGGTGGACAAAAAGCTCCCCCTCAACAAAATACAAAAGCATAAAATAAAGAAAATGAAATTAAGAAGATGAAGAAAGCATTTTCGCTAGAACAGTCATTAAATCAGTTAAAGTCTGATTGGTTTGTGCTTGCTGTTCTTGCAAAAATAATAAATATTGCTCAATAGTTATCAAGTGAGAATTGGTGGCTTGGATTAAAGAATAAAGATCTTTAGGAGAGTGAGACGTGGAGGATTATGCAGGTTGTTGGAAATGTGGCGGATTCAACTCCACTGAACCAATGGTAGGAATTTGAGGAATATCTTGCACTTCTATTAGTTCATTCACTACTATAGGTTGTTTCCCTTTAAATTTACGACGGTGCTCATTTTCTATGGCAGAAAGAATTAATTGATCAAGAATTGAGTTTGGAAATGGTTGCCTAAGGATATACTCATTACCATCTAAATTAACTCCAAAGTGTTCAAAAACATGAGCTAAAATTCCACCATATGGTAATGAGAGATATTTTGCAACCACGAAAGCCATAAAAGAAATGATTGAACTTGGAAGATTTATTGGTTTTTTGGATAAGAGCATTGAAATAAAAAACATATCTTGTTTAGAAACTTGAAGAAGTTTAGGATCTCTAGGAAAAATATTGTAAAAACACAAATGATGAATGATTCTGGAAAAAAGGTGGGAGTTGGTCAACATAAGGAACACATTTGGATTGAAATGATAATTCAAGTTTGTTCAAGAGGAGAAATTGGATAAAGAGACCAATTTGACCAATTATGTATTCCCCATCCTTCATGAGGAATGTTTAAAATCCTACCAAGAGCAGGATCATCAAGAGTGATTTCTTTAGCTTGAACAAAAGATTTAAGAGTGCAAGAATTTTGGAAAAATATGCGATTGGCATAAAACTGCTTAACCAACCAAGGAAATATCGGTTTTTCATCGATGAAAAGTTTGAGCCAAGCTTGAGCATCAAAAACTTCTGGAATGCCATATTTTATGAAAAATTAAATATCAAAGATGATTTAAGGAATGAGAACATTTTGAACAACTATTTTATCATTCCTAGAATGAGGAAAGTTTTTAACTTAAAAAGGAAAACAAGAGAAAGAAAATGTTGAATCCATGATTTTTTTTAAAACGATAGAAGTAGAAACTGATACTTAAAGGAAATGCAAGCAATAAAAGTGTAGTATTTATAAGGGTTCTCTTATGTGTGCTCGTGCAAATGAATAGAAAAAGAAATCTTACCATATCAATATATTTCAAAAGTTCTCTAACAAGCCTTGACAATAGTTCTAAAGATGTGTAAAGTCAATTTGAATATTCAAATAAACAGTAGAAATAACTTACCAAATCAATATATTTCAAAAGTTTTCTGACAAGCCTTGACAATAATTTTGAAGATGCATTTATTCAAATGTGTCATAAAGTAAATTAATATTAGAGAATCCTTCCACGAATCATACCAAGCTCTCTCTTAATGAATTTCATCCTTTCCTTGTTTAGAGGCTTCATAAGAATATCTACAAGCTGATTATTAGTATCAACAAATTCTAATGTAATATCTCCATTTGAAACATGATCTCTTATAAAATGATGTTTAATAACTATATGTTTACTTCTAGAATGCTGAGTAGGATTTTAGATAAACTTGTAACACTAGTATTATCACATTTAATAGGAACATTAATGAGTTTCAATCCAAAATCCAAAAGTTGTTGCTTCATCCATAGGATTTGTGCACAACATAATCCAGCTAATACACATTCAGCCTTAGCTGTAGAAAGAGCAACAAAATTTTGCTTCTTACTACACCAAGAGAATAAAGAATGCCAAAGCAATTGAAAGTACCAGAGGTACTTTTTCTATCTAAAATAATTCCTGTAAAGTATGCTTTAGAAAATCAAAACTTGAATTTTTAGGATACCAAAATCCCAGATATAATGAACCATGCAAATATTTCATCATATGTTTAATAGCTTTGAAATGAGATTCTTTTGGAGAAGATTGAAATCTTGCATATAAACATACTGAAAATATAATATTTGGTCTACTAGTTGTAAGGTAAAGTAAACTACCAATCATACCTCTTTATAACTTTTCATCATCTTGCTTACCATTTTCATCTTTATCTAGCTTGATATTTGTTCTTATGGGTATTTTGCTAGATTTGCATCCATCCATTCCAAACGTTTTTAGTAAATCTTTAGTTTACTTTACTTGGTTGTTGAAGATACCATCATTGCATTGTTTAATTTGCAATCCTAAGAAGAACTTGAGCTCTCCTATCAAACTCATTTTGAACTTGTTAGTAATGCATTAAGAAAGTTACTCACACAATGATTCATTAGTTGCACCAAAAATAATATCGTCCACATAAATTTGAACAATTAAAATATTATGGTTATGTTTTTTAATAAAAATAGTGTCAACTTTTCCTTTTAAAAAACCATTTTGAAAAAGAAAAGAACAAAGTCTTTCATACCAAGCTCTTGGAGCTTGTTTTAAACCATACAAAGCTTTTGTTAATTTAAAACCATGATTAGAAAATTCATTTTGTTCAAAACCAGGAGGTTGTGCAACATAAACTTCTTCTTCAATAAAATCATTTAAAAATTCACTTTTAACATCCATTTGAAATAGTTTAAAAACCATATATGATGCAAAAGCAAGTAACATTCTAATAGCTTTTAACCTTGCAACAGGAGCAAAGGTTTCATCATAATCAATCCCCTCTTCTTGATTATAGCCCTTAGCTACAAGCCTGGCTTTATTCCTTGTAATGGTACCATTTTCTTTAAGTTTATTTCTAAACACCCATTTGGTACCAATGATAGGATGATGCTTAGGCCTATCAACTAAAGTCCATACTTTATTCCTCTCAAATTGGTTGAGTTCTTCTTGCATAGCAAGGACCCAGCTTTCATCATTTATAGCCTCATCTATGTTCCTTGGCCCAATTTGAGAAAGAATTGCAATATTAGAATCTAAGAGTTTAAGTTAGTTTCGAGTACTTCAACCCTTAGAGGTCTCACCAATGATGTTGTCCTTAGGATGATCTTTGGTGAATCTCCACTCCTTAGGAAGGTCTTTATGCACTTGTTCATGATCCACATGTGCTTTATCATCAATTCCATCTCCATGTGCATGTTCTTCTTGTGATTTCTTATCATTGTCTAGCTCCTTCAATGATTGAGGCTCCTCTTCCCCAATATTGAGCTTTTCAAATTCTCCTACAAAATCACCACAAGAACTACCTTTCAGAAGATCAAGTTTACTAGTTTCATCAAAGGTAACGTGCATGGATTCTTCAACAACTAGAGTTCTTTTATTAAAAACTCTATAAGCTTTGCTTGAGTTGGAATAACCTAGAAAGACTTCAACATCTGTTTTGGATGCAAATTTATCAAGATAGTCCTTGGTATTGAGAATCTAACACTTACAATCAAATACTCTAAAATATGAAATATTGATTGTTTTACCATTCCATAACTCATAAGGGGTTTTGTTCAAAATAGGTCTTTTGGAAACATGATTTAAAATGTAACATGATGTGTTGTTGGCCTCCGCCAAAAGTAGGTTCGTAAATCATACTCATTAAGCATAGTTCTAGCCATCTCAATCAACATATGTTTTTTCCTTTCTACAACAGCATTTTGTTGAGGAGTTCTTGGACATGAAAAGTTATGTGAAATACCTCTTTTGGAACAAAAATTTTCAAAAGCTTCATTTTCAAATTTTTTCCATGATCACTTCTCAAAGCAGTTGTGAAATAGCCCTTTTTTCATTTTGAACACGTTTTGTAGAACATTTAAAAGTTTCAAAAGCATCACTCTTATGAGTAAGGAATGCAACCCAAGTACATTTAGAGTAGTCATCAACAATGACATAGATGTAGTGTTTTCCACTCAAGCTAGCTACTTTAGAAGGTCCAACCAAATCCGTATGAAGTAATTCAAGTGGTCTAGAAGTGCTTACTTGGTTCTTTGATTTGAAGGAAAATTTGACTTGTTTTCCCTTTTGACAAGCTTCACATATCTTGTCCTTGGAGTATTTTATCTTTCGCAAGTCTCTCACAAGCTCCCCCTTGCTTAGGCTTTCAATTAAATCCATTCTATCATGCCCAAGTCTTATATGCCAAAGCCAAGCATCATTGCTAATAGACATAAGACACTTCAAATTTTGGTTAGCAAGAGAGTTGATGTAACCAAGGATACCATCAAGCCAATGCACAAGGATCCTTTAGCATATGATGGAACAATGACTCGATTGAGGACTAAGAAGTTCAAGCAAGCTTTGAATTCTTACTTGGAGCATCTCATGAAGATGGTCAACAATGGAGCTTTTGAAGATGACAACAATACTTCGAAGATTGTGAGCTTAATTGAATTCAAACAAGCTTAAGTCAACAAAGTCAACAAGTCAAAGTCAATGGTCAACAAGTCAAGGTCAAGGTCAAGGTCAAGGGTCAATAAAGTCAACAAGTCAAGGTCAAGGTCAAGAAGTGCTTGGACAAAACCCTAAACCCTTAGGGTGGCAGCCGCATAGTTGGAGTCTAAATTCAATTAGGAAATTAATTTTCGGATTTCTGAACATAGCAGATTGTTTCGGCCATAACTTTTGTTACATAACTCTGATTGATGCAATTAAAAATGCGTTGGAAAGAGGACATAAAAATATGAATTTTAGATCTTGAAGTCCTCTTTCCAATGCATTTTGAATTGCATCAATCGGAGTTGTGTAGCAAAAGTTATGGCCAAAACAATCTGCTATCCTCAGAAATCCGAAAATTAACTTCCTAATTGAATTTAGACTCCATATGTGCGGCTACTACCCTAGAGGTTTAGGGTTTCATCCAAGCACTTCTTAATGTCCTAATATTGACTTTATTGACCCTTGACCTTGACCTTGACTTGTTGACCATTAGCTTTGATTTGTTAACTTTGTTGATTTTAAGCTTATTTGACTTCTATTAAGCTCACAATCTTCAAATTATTGTTGTCATCTTCAAAAACTCCATTGTTGACCATCTTCATGAGATGCTCCAAGTAAGAATTCGAAGCTTGCTTGAACTTCTTAGTCGTCAATCGAGTCATTGGTCCATCATATGCTAAAGGATCCTTGTGCATTGGCTTGATGGTATCCTTGGTTGCATCAACAACACTCGTTATAATTTTATTTTATTTTTGAAAAAAAATTAAACACACCACTTTTATCTCAAAAATTCAAATAATTTCTTATTTAAAAAATTAATATTTAAAAATAAAAATGTTTATTTCTCCTATATTTCTAATATTTTTTATATTTTTTTAATTTAAAAAAATAAAATCACATATTACACGTACGAGTACTCAATTAGTGTAGAATATACTTCATGTATAAATTATTTATAAAACTAAAATATTATAATTAATTTTTTAGTATATAAGATCCGCGCATCGGGCATGCTCGCGACTAGTTTATTTAAAAGCTATTCCAAAAATTTTGCTAGAGGATTTATTTAGTAAGCCAATTTGTTGGCAAAGGTGACACATGAACATGGTCACAGACAGGCGTTTTGAAGGTTTTAACTCTTTTTTAAGTTAATGTTAATATTGGCGTTTTTAAAACGGAGGAGAGAAGCTACGTTCGAGACCTGACCGTTCTTTTAAGAAGCACTGTGCAGTGCTAGAGCATTACCATCAAGCTAGAACACACTGGTGATGTTAATAAATAATAATGGATTTGCTAGTTTGCTATTTAATGCTCATGTTTGACAATATTTCATAAAAGGGCCTTTACTGTAAGTTTTTGAGGTTTCAGTGTAGTCCTCTAGTCTCTACTTAGACAAAAAGCCTACTTGCTCTGTTGCTCAATCTATTCTAAAACATGAATGGCAATATTAGAACAAAACAGCAGTATTCAAATGTTAAAACACAGTTCTCCATTGTGGTGACAGGCAAAAACTCAGGACTACATGTGGAGGTATCAGAAAACACGTAGTGGGCCAAAATTTGAATGCTGTATCCAGCGGTAACTCGCTTTATTTGTAGTATAGCTATTTGCTAGTGAAGCTTTTGCCAATAAATGTTTCTTCTGCAGGACTAATGTGAACTTTATGAGCACAGAAATTGAATCAATAATATATAACATATATATTGAGAGAAATTTGAAGATTAAGGCACACCCCATGAATGAAACCACCCCCAAACTTTAATATTGGACCAGTAGAGAGGAAGTACTCTTGCTGTGCTCAGAAAACAGTATAGCCCCCATGGTAATTCCAACCTCGAAGCGTTATCCGGGGGGCGACACCTGGTGGAACTTCAAAAGTAATCTTGATTGGCATCACCTCTCCTGGTACAAGAGAAAAATAGTTATCTGAGTAATGAACAGGCAGAATTCTCGAGTCTTCTCCTTCCCGATGGTCTGTCTTTGATACATGAACAGAGAAATGAAGGAAAAAGGCAACTCCTTCCTCGGTTCCATTAACTTCAGCAACCTTCAAACCATCACTTTCCCCTGAAAAACGTTTGTAGATCTTCTGAAACAAACTAGCTTCAGGTTTTTCCATTGTTACACTATTTACAGGTTCCACTGAAGCCGTATCAAAATCATCACCGCGCAGTCTGGTAACAAAATTATTCATATAAGTCGATCGTTTAGAGTCTGGTTTCTTAGATGTGTTCTTCACATGCATTTCTATCTCGTAAGTTGACCCCTTTATAAAAGCTTTTGATGTTATCTTAAGGGGAACTTTTCTCTTTCTATATGGCTCTAACAGCTTGTAATCTCCACCGGGCAAATGTAACCAGTAGAAGTTCCTAGATATGATACCAAAATCTGACATGTTGTATAGTTTGAGGAGAAGAAAGTACACAGGTTTTGGGTTTTTAGACTTTGGGTACTTCATCTCGCCAATGGATACCGTTTTCTTTGGTGGAACTGAAAGTTTTTCAAAAACTTTATAATATGGGCATGTCCCTTCCAGATCCCACACTGATGCTTCAATGGCCACATTTGATAATTCCTCTGACTGGGTATTGACAACCTGTTTATGTCAAGAGAAATAGAGAAACTACTTAAATTTTCTGAAAAATCTCACCGAAAGAAAATACACCATCAGTAAAACAATGCTGCTGCTGCATCTTTCAACCCCATGATATTTCCAGCTGATTAGGAATTTAAGTAAATTTACCTCAATGGAATATGTAGCCAGATTCAGCTGGACATGAATTGGCTCTGCAGCACTGCGACAACCGTAGAAACCTGCTGTTTGGTCGAGAAGATGATCATAAAACTGACCTCTCAGACCCGTCCATGGATTCTGAGTCTTCCAAATTAAGAAACCGGTGTGTTTTCTCCACATGTGAGAAGAATAGCCCTCTATCAGAGCTCTATACTGAATGTAGTTCGCAAGTTGGGCCTGAGAAATTGGTTTGGAAGCAAGTTAATAAAAGGTTAGAACAACACTAGATATATCCTGAATAAATCATACGAAGCTCTCAGTGTACCTTGAGACAAAAATCATCAAGATCTGCAGGGGCTCCATATAACAAAATCTGATCATGAACCTTTCCTGGTTTTGAATAAGGAAGATATGTATGGTATTCCCATATGGGGTTTGGGACTTCTTCTACATAACCATTGGCTAGCTTCTTAAACAACGGAATTTGCCACCCTTCTGGAGGCATTGTTGCTCTGATAGTAGCAGCAACCGGCATTCCCACGGAACCAACCTCAGGATTGAACCCATACTTGTAATAACCATCCTCAAAGAAGCTTTCAGGATTTTGAATTTCATAGGGGCCATCAGTGAAGTCCCCCTTTCCATTTGCAAATCCATCCCACATGGATCCTTGGACATAAATGCGCGTACCATCAAGATATTGGCTAGGATCACTTGATTGTAAAAACAAATCTTGCACAGACTTGCTATTTTCATCAAATCTCAGAAAATGGGGATGAAGTTTTAGGTCATTCTTTAAAGCAACATTGAGGTCAGGTGGTGGAACTTGTTCATTTCCACCCACCCAAAGAGCAAGACTTGGGTGGTTTCTGAGAAGCTTGACAGTGTCTCTAGCACATAGCATAAAAAGGTCATGGTCAAGTGGACCATCTGGATTTGATACTGGCACACCTCTTCCATCAACATCTCCAGTAATCCAAAACTCTTGCCAAACCTACAAAATTTAGATCAAATATGAGAATTCTACAGCAATTAGAATCCAAAGAGATGGCATCTGTCCACATTAGCAAATTAAAATCCTAAGTAGGAGTGCCAAAATTCTTGTCCATGATGACAGGTCCAATAATGAAATTTATAAGAAAATCACTCGTGTCAAGTAGTTTTGAAAACTTATTTTCATTAGGGAGCCGGACAAGAGAGGTCGAGAAAGAAGCAGTAGTTACCAGCAATCCATAGATGTCACAATAATGGTAGAAGTCTGGTCTCTCAGCTAATCCACCACCCCAACAACGGAGCATGTTAAAATTCATATCTGCATGGAACTTGATGTCTGTTCTGTAACGCTTTTTAGAAAGTCGTAGTAACCCATCTGACAATATCCAATTACCACCGCGGATAAAAATAGGCTGTCCATTGACCTTGAACAGTCTGTAAGATATTTGTGGGGTTAGAAAATGAGTTGCAGAAACTTAAGAAACTAGAAAACAAGACGTTAATCCATTGCTTTTAAACTGTAACTCAACTATACCTTCCACCAGTAGCGCTATCAATGTAGCTTTCAATTTTACGGAATCCAAACGGCTGGTTCCATGAGTCAGACTCTCCGAATCCCTTTACATCAACAGTAATACTGACATTGTACATAGATTGCTTTCCCATACCGTTTGGCCACCACAAGTTTGGCTTGTAGAAAAAAAGCTGCCAATTTAAACCATTAGCACTAGATATTGAGCAGTGGTTACAAAAATTGAGTCGACAAGGACAGTCAACGAACTCAATTGTTCATTATTAACCAAACTGGATTCTATTAGATGAAGCACGGTGCCTGAATTGATAGGAAAGTTTAAGGCTGAATACAGAACAAACATTCTACTCTGACTGCACCTTATGTTGTTTGCACAATAACTAAGTTGAACAAAAAAATCTGATTAATAAGTCCTTTCATGGATTTGCAAGAAGTCCCTCAACTTCCAACAGCTCCTGATATTAGCATTTAATAGCAGAATTTCTTTTTCCAACAAACAGGTAGATTTTGCATTAATCATCAATCATGAACTCAATAGAAGCACCTAGAGAAAAATTTAGTTCAGGAATAACCTGATTTATGATGTTTAATTTATAAGAACAGCTAAATTTTAAAATGCTTTAACTGTAATGCACACAAATCAGCTGAGGAATTTCTTTCAAAATTAAGATAAAGAGTGCATACAATAGCAATATTTCAGTAAAAAAGAACAAGCCTCAAGGAAGTTTATATATCAAAGGAACCTCAAAAGAATATCAAGTGGACTGTGCATTCACTAATTAAACGGAAGTAATGAATTCTAACCCTATGATTTTATAGCATAGAAATAAATTAGGTAAGGGACAGATCACAGAGATCAAAAATCACAACAAAAAACATTGTATTTGTGAAGTGATTGATGTTGTCACTGACCTGAGGAAATGTATACTGAATAGATTTTCCAGCAGGAATTGACACATGTTGCGTCTGAAGATGCTCTACCAAGCAAAAGCCTCCTTCAAGTTCCTCTGTCACTTGGATATTCAAATTACATTCAGCAACCCAGGCACTTTTGTTCTCCAATTCGATAGTAGTATGCAAATATACCCTCTTGAAACCATCAAAAAAGGTTGAAACCAAATGTGGATCTATAATTTTCACTGGCTGCACCAAATTGGAGTGGACCAATATGAAAGTTAATCTCTATGAATATACAGAAACAGTGACATCAACTGCCAAAATGTTAGGTTTAGCAGAATTGCAAATGTTAATCTCTGAATTGCATGATATTTCATCTGTCAAAGCAAATAAGAGTTGAGTGCATATATTTATAACAAGAAATAAGAATTTTTTTCAGTAAGGCATTTTAAAAAGCATCAGGCCCTAAGATGTCCAGAAACTAATGCTCAGAAGTTGGAAAGGAAATACTTCCCATTTGAAAAAGAGCTAAAAATGATCTAATAACCCTTTGTCAAATCAAGTCTATCTCCAACTAATAAACCTTTCCAAGGATATGAAGCATCAAATCCAGTTAAAACATAAAGAAACATGGAAGGAAACTCAGCATAATGCATCAGACTGACCCCAGTGACGTAAATTGATGCCTCATCCCATATGCCAGTGTTCCTGTCCCTGAAATAGTAATAAAATCACGTCAGATCTACAATGTCGGTTTCAAGAGAGCAAATGGCTCCAAAACCATAATTTGTAATGCAGGCACATCAGAAACGAAAGAGTAGCAGAACCTTGCAAGTAAAATTATTTTGCCCTTCCCATTGTGACTCAATAAATGTAGCATACATTCCATAACCAACTCAAATAAATTACTGCTTTCACCAAAGCAAATCACACAAGAAACTATATTTATGGGGGGAGCAGTAGCTACAAATTAAACTCTCTTTGAAAAGATAAAAATTTGCTACCTTATAGGAGCTATCCAATCCCAACCCTCGACGTATTGAGTAGCAACATCTTTACCAATCTGAAAGAGGAGGAAAACAGTAAAGAATGCGACTATGTGAGGTAGAACTTTATGTTCACAATATAAGCCATCAACACGTCCACCCGAGATCCAAATGGAAATGAATTAAATTAATAGCAGAAAGAGAATAACTTCTGTTACTGAATTTTCCCATGGTAAGTTACCTCATGATCCCCACCCTGCCCTCCTTCAGGAGGAATGCTCCCCGGATGATCAGGAGGGTGAACAAGAACAGCCAGCAAGTTCCTACCTTCGGGGATAAGAATATCAGTAACATCAAGAGAATGTCTTCGAAACATTCCTTTAGGCAACACCTTCAAGTGTCCATTTAAATATACTTCAGCGGAGTAGTTTACCCCACGAAAATTCAGCTCTAAATGCTGATTTCCTGACTGAAAAACAACAAATAAACAAACCCATGTATTCAAAACCTTTTCTTTTCAAAAAAACTCACAACAAAAGACAGTAACTTTAAGTCAAGATCAACATGAATGTCCAAGCATCTCATACCTGCTTGCGCTCAAAAGTAGTGAAGAACCAAAACGTATAATACTCTCTTCCAGAATCAGCTATATCTATAATTGCTTCATTTTCCAACCCATAGAAAGGATCAGGCACCTTTTTGTTCTTTACAAGAGTACCCAAAACACTATAAAAGAAATTCCATACAACCCAACAAGCTAATCAATAACAAAACAATCATAAAAATCTCAATCCACATCAAAATTAAATCCTTTTCATTTCACCAATTCACATTTGCGCATGCTTTGACTTATAAGTCAATTAAGTCAAATTAGTAAAGAAAAACACCAAAAAGGAAAGCTCTTTTCTTTATTAATCAATGATTAAAGAAAGAAAGCAATGAAATTGAAAAGAAGAAAGGCAGAAATGAAAAGGGTAGTGGTGAAATATAATTACGTTCCAGGAACAGCAGCTTCCATCCATGGATCAGTAGGTCCAGCAGGAGGGTGAGTAGTGGTGAGTTGAGTTCCATTGAATTGAACCTCGGTTGATCTTGCAGCAAGCCAATCTGAGTCAAGTACTATCTTCCCTACCTGTGCCATTGCTCTTTCCACAATTGACAAATACTTCTTGTTTTAGAAACAACACAACAAGAGAAGAGAGAGAGAGACGAGTAAGTAAGTCTTTGTTGATGTTGGCTTGTAACTAGTGTTGTGTTTTGTTTAACAGTTAAGAGTCACGCCATTTATGTAAGCCACGTGGGTTGTGTCCGTTTGTTTTTTAAGGGCGGATTTTCCCGTAAATCCAGAGATTTTACCGCTTCTTTATTGCTCATCTCATACGGTGTCGTTTTAGTTAAAATGGAAATGGGCCAATGCGCCATTAATAAAAGTAAGCGCGTATAGACTGGGACTCCATCACCGCTGCAATAATTGTTGTTGGTCTTAAATTTGTGGTGCTACTAGTTGGAGTTGAATCATGCCCTTAAATTAAGGCTTTGGTTTGGTATGATTTGTTGTATTACCCCTAATTTGAATTCAATTAAACTACTGTACGAGAATGGTAGTGCTATGATTCAAAGCATTAGGCATTGTTAATGTTGGATTTCTTTCTTGTTTAACCCATAAATTCACTTTAATTCCTCGGACTTTTTTTTCTTGAATGCCAATAAAAGAAAGAAGGCAAAACACATAGGTCTTGTATTTTTATTTTTTTGGATTAAATTCTTGCGCTTTTAATTATTCAGATTGAGTCTCTACACTTGTATTTTGGATCACATCTGGCACTCTGTAACGACGCCTGTCAAAATTAGTCTCATGTGCCAACAGGTAAGAATGGGTTTTTGAAATACTTCCAAGTCAACCTAAATGATCCTAACTCAAGATGCATATGTAGATCCTTGCACTTTTTTTCAGATCATGTTCCTACACTTTTATTTGTTCACATTGAGCCCTTGCACATTTATTTGTATTAGCATTCAGTCCCTCTCTTAATTGTGCGTTCAACATTTATTTTTGTTAACATTTAGTCCCTCTATGCAAAGAATACACGTCATGAGAAAAAAATACACGTGTGAATACGGATGTCACATGTGAAAATATTATTATTACTAATAAAAGAAGAAGAACATATGTATTCCAGTGTTTCTCTTTTTTTTTTTTTAAAAAAAAGTCTTTTGTTTATTTTTGTATTGTATTGCCTTTTAGCTGAAAGAGTGATCTTTGAAAAAAGATATTTTTATGCAATTGTTATTTATTTTGGAGTCAGATCTAAAGTGGATTTTTTTTTTTTCGAATGTCATTGCCTCTTTAACAAATTAAAATTTTTGTGTTTGTTTGTTGATTTTAAGCATATAAGTATAAATATTATTTTATATCCATTTTCATTTTATTTCATTTTTTGTTGGACACTTGTGTCATGATAAGATCCGAGACTAATTATGACTCAATTTATGAAGGGGTTAAATGTTAATAAAAAGGTATTCAATATGAACGAATAAAAATATAGGGACATGATCCGAAAAAATAAAAGTGCAGGACCTAATGTGTTTTACATAGGGTTGAGATAACGGTATCCAACGGATTTTGAACGTGAGGAACCAAATGTGAATCAAAATAAAAGTGTAGGAACTTAGTTTAAACGAATAAAAATGTAGGGACCTGATATGAAAAATAAAAATGCAGAGATCTAAATATGCGTTTTACCATAAAAATAAGAGTTAGATGTTCTCTTGCACATTGGAAAAAGACCAAACTTGACCCTAAAGTGTTATTTATATTACAACTAAACACCTTTTATTCATTATGTATTATGATTCAACCCAAAGATTTTTGTAAAGAGAGCACATAAGATAATCTTGTCCAATGAATGCATAATGAATATTAAGAAAGAACTTATGATTACAAGTAGACCT
>CANYLF010915874.1:0-12537 GCA_948193215.1 Bocquillonia castaneifolia | reverse complement strand
ACCTGTTTAGACCCGGAAAAAAACGTGTTCTAAACGGGTTGATCCGTTCATGACCCGAACCCATTTATATCAAACCCAAACCCGCTTAACTTGTCGTGTCGTGTCAAAAATTGCCATGTAGCATTATATGCAAAAAATAATTTATAAATTGGGTCATAATACTATGTTAAAACTTCTATATACTTTTGCACAAATGTGCAAGTATTAAGCTAGTTTATCATCTTATATGCAAAAAAAAAAAATTATTAAAGGCAATGTCAGCACTCAAGGCACTTAATTAAATACATTTGAAATATATGAACTTTGGGAAGGACAACACATTTAAGATGAGTGTGTCAGAGATGAAAATTCTTAAGATGTATGTGTGGACAAACAAAGCTAACTAGATTTCCTAGTTAGTATACATTAGCAAGAAAACGGTAGCTCCCATTGAGAATCAGATTATTTTGGTCACTGATCCTAAACAATCTTTATCTTTTTTTTTTTTTGTTACAGGAAAGTACACATAGATCAAAATTCAACACATGATGTATTGGATGGGTAAAAGAATTATATTTATATATCATTTTTTATATGAGTAGGTCCTAAAACTTTTCATGAATATATATTGAATACATTTTAAGTTACATTTCTTTTTCCTTCGTATCTCTAGTTTTCACTTTGTATGTTAAATGGTTCTTTCATGTATAAAGAAAACAAGATGACATTGAAGATGCCTTTACCATATTCAAGTTCAAAAACATCTATATTTCATTTTAGATTCACTCATTCACAAAGAATCCATCTAAAGGCAGTGTTTAACCTAAACTCTTTCATAAGAACCTGTCCAACAAAATTGTGAAACAACATAAATGATTAATTGTACAGCATGCCTATAGTACAAAGAAAGTTGCAGGGGAGGGGGGGGGACTCGCAAACATACTATGGTCCAAGCGTAATAGAAGGCAAAGATGGTTACCGCAATTAGTTCAATCGCCACCTGGGCAAGTTCAGCTTGCCACCTGCCTTGATCAGTTCCAGGCACCTGACTCCCTGAATCTCTAATTAGCTCTGATAACTTTTTCCCAACCTAGATATAAAAAATAAAATTACCACCACGAATCAATCATTTTAGAAGTTCAACAATTCCAGACAATGTTTTTCTTGTCTGAACAAAGGCATTAACTGTAAACAAGTAAAAGAGTTGTGCATGGAAATAATGATAATAATAATAATAATAATAATATACTGAAAAAAAACATCCAGTATAGGCTTCACCTACATAAATTGAAGTAAAGCTCTGTGCAAGTGTGAGAGAAAAAAAAAGGGCAGAAGCATGCAACTGAGTCTTCACCTGAAGTTTGGTCAATATGTGTGCAATGGTATCATCCCTGGCTAAACCAAGCAGTACCCGGCATGCAAGAGCCCGAATACAGTCAAGAGCAGCAGGAGGTGAATATATGCGTGGTTGTAGAAGATGGAGAAGAACCTTTATACCATTGTTGGCACGGACAGCTTCCCTTGCTTGACGATATCCTTGTTCCATTTTTGCAGCAAGACCAGCACAACCGGCTCCAGTACCTAAAAATATTCTTCGATCTCCAACCAACCCAGAAGCTGCTGTAGGAACAGGCGTTTGCGAAGTGCTGCTAATGGACCGAGAAGTAGTTGCTGCTGCAACGCTACGGTCACCAATGCTAGACTCACCATTGCGTTCCCTTAAATCACTCAAGCTTCGTTCTGTGTTTCTCTCTCTACTATCCATAGCCGCAGCATTTGTGAGTTGACCAGATACAGCCTGCTGACCTTGTGCAAGAACTGGGGGTTTATTGCTAATTGAAGGGGGTGGGCATACAAGATTGATCAACACATTCAATGCAGGCTGTATAATCTGCAAATGTCAAAAACAATTATTCCAAAGAATGAGATCCACAGGGGGAAAAAATCTAATAATCATGAGATTTTGACAATGAGGATGGTATCTTTGGAGGAAAAATTATTATGGAACAAGTATTTACCTCATGGTCCACATAATTACCAGAAATATTTGCTGCATCCAAAATAACAGCTATACCAACACGATTATTGCTTAATGTGGCATTTACAATCATTTTGCGGCTGTCAGTTACCAATGTAACAATATGCAGGACACCCAATGCATACTGAAGCAGGTCATGCAAATAGCGCTCAACAGGTGGGGCCTAAAATCAAAAAAGATGACCAATAAATAAATGCACAAAGACAACGGGAACAAAAAAATTGATGAGGGGAGTGGATGAACCTCACCTGACATAATTCCAACATGATAATGTGACCATTAGAGAGTAAGAACTTGTCAACCGCAGGAAAACGGGTCCTTACTAATGCAGAACCCAGCTTTCTATCCTTCTGTAACTGCAAAAAGATGGCATCCATAGCCTCATTGCTAATGTCGAGTGGCTTGTATGCAGCCCTTACACTTGGAATGTTTCGAGCCACACTTCGATTGTTCTTATAAGGACGGATGGTGTCCAAAAGCAAAAGAAGATGTGCTCTGAAATACTGTCTCAAAGCAACACAGGTATGATATGCTATTTGCTTCTCCGATGATGTCAATACTTCTGATGGAGAACGATCATTACGTAGAGCTGATGAACCAGACAGGTTTAATGCAGCTGAATTAACACCAGATCTGACAGAGGCAGCATCACTTAAGAGGCCCAATAACTTCTGTAAACCATCCTGTGCATCAAAAGCATCAATAACAGCTCTAAAGACAAATGCAGCACCAAAAAATAGGGCTGCATTTTTCCGGGCTTGATCCTGTGGACACTCAAGAAGTTGAATAGCCAATTCAACAACTTGGTGGATGACCTCTGAAGGAAGGGCGCATACTCGTTCCATTATCCCCTGCAGCAATGCGAGTATGTGTGTGTGAGAGAGAGAGAGAGATAGAGAGAGAGAGAGAGAGAGAGATTTATAAGATGATACAAGCTAAAACTCATTATATTATTAGCAAAAGAAATCTCCTAATATCAAAGAATAAATATCAATACCTGAAGAGAGCCAACAGTAAACAAGCATGAAGATAGGCCAAAGAAGGTTTGTTCACCCCTATGGACAGCAAGCAATTTTTGCATGCCACTCCGGTCAACAAATAATGCAGCAAATTTCCGATGAGCAGCCAAAGCACAAATGAGCTTCATAACATCAGGCAAGAGTGTTGCTCCCTTTGATGCCTCCTTATGTTTAGAACTGCGTTGCAACAATGCGAGGCATACATCCACTCCCTTTTCATGCAGGACAGGCCCCAGAACTTCCACATATTCTCCTAACATCTCAAGGCACTGGATGCAGAACTTTTCCCTAATTTGTGCGAGTGATTCACAATCAGGGATGAAATATTCTTCAGCATCTTCAGTTGCTTCTGTCTCTGGACCACCTGAAGTCATCGAGTCATCATTACTACATCGGTTCCTGTCATTGGACCACAAAGCAAGTCAGCAGTTGAAGTAATAAACAACAGATATACAGATAAGAGATGAAGAATAGGAGTACAAAGCAACCAACCGACAAACTTCAATTGCATTCGCAGCATCAATAACAGTAGATGCAGCTCTTGAAGCAGCCAAAACTGCAGCTTCTTCGTTGTTGGAAGATTTAAATTCCTGAGTATTCAAAGAAGAGAAAAGCCAATGAACTACACTTCATAACAATATAGGTTTTATTATTACGAAAAGAGGAAAGTGCAGAAATGGTGCATACCTCCAATGCTGCAGTCTTAACAACTTCAGCCGCAGCATCACTGGCTGCTTTGATGGCTTCAGCAGGTGCATTTGCAGCAGAAGCTTCAGCTTCAGCAGCTCGTACTGCTTTCTTGACTAGATCAGAAATATCTTTGGTTCCAATTTTACATTCCTGGAAGCAATCATCAGTGTCCTCTCTTTCCACAACAAAACCATCAGGATTTAGATTTCCTGGGAACTTTCTTGAATCTTGCCCTCTTCTAAAATCTAAATTTTTTATTGAATTTCTATCCCTAGAACTACGTCCCTGTCCTGATCGACTGCCGGATCCTGGAGATGTCAAACCCTGATCATTTTCAGAAGCAGTTTCATTAGCTCTTCCCTTCCCTCTGGGTCTTGCTAATGCACGGGACAGCCTACGTCTTGCTGAGTCATCTCTCCCATTCTCATCAGGACCTCCAAGTTTTAGTCGTCCATCACGCAAGTCGCGACTATGCCAAATGTCCCCACCACCATCATCAATTTTATCAATCCCTTCAACCAAAATATCAGGTGGTTCTCCACCAATTGGATCATCCAACGCCCTCTCATCATTTATCCTCAGGTTATCTACATGAGTTGCTTCCAGAACCTGCCTCACCCTACCCCTACCATCTTCTCTACTTCTGACAGATGTTGCAGCTGGCAAGTTCTTAGTTTCCATTAAATAAGTAGCATCTTTCTGATTTGTGCTTGTCTCCCCAAGGACACGAATGCGAAGAAAGCGCATAAGCTTTGCAGACAATCCAGATGTCAACACATCCTCAACAACTTGACCACCACTGATCTCAGCCGTCAGAAAAAGGGAAAAGGGAGTGAGAAAAATATTAGGTCTATTACAAACAAGCATCAAATAGAATCTGAGGAAGATATTGGGTCCATAAATATCAAAAAAAAATCGAGATGCAACAGCATACCCTGCCAAACATACAGCAAGAAGTCCAGTGGAATAGCATTTCAGCATTTCAGAATCTGAGGCCTCCTTTTTCCCCATATCATGCTTCAAGCGGCGCTCTTCCCCGGAAAATCTAGAAGTGTCATCCATCACCCAGTTCTTTATGTTTTCCATGACAGGTTCTTCAAAAACATGGGGATACTGTAGGCAGTTAACAGATTAAGAAGGAAACAAATAGTAAAATTAGATTGAATAAAGTAAACAAGGAAAGAGAAGGAGGCATACTATCCAAGTCAGTGAACAGCTCATGAGAAGCCTTGCAGCAGCTGCTTGAACAGAGGTTGAATACCTAGTTTCAGATAGGAACTTTGAAGAAATGAGGTCAAAAAATTCATCATTGTCCTGCAAAAGAAGGAAGGAGAGGTTTTAGATTATGAAATAGGGAAAGCAGGAATGGAAATATGGAACAAGGCAGAAGTAAAGGTGTAAAATGAGCAGTTACCCGAACTAGGTTGCCAAGGCGTCCAATGTTATGACTAGCACGAGTATTATGAAAAGATGAATAGCCGTTCTCTTCCAGGTATCTGCAGATGAAAAGGACTATTTACTGAAAGAAGAATAGTGTATGTAGTGTATTGAGACTAAAAGAGCAGAGGTGCTAGGAATACTCGATGAATAAATAAATAAATAAATAGGAGCAGAGCAACTGTATGCAGTGTATGTGCAAAGAGTTGCGCAATTTCAATGATAATGAAATTAAAAAGAAGGACTAAGTAATCAAAATACAAATGAGAGAGAAAGAAGCAATTACAGAGACTCCTGAGTTTCAAGAAGAGAAGAAAGAGCGTGAAGGAGTGTAGGGTTAGGGTTATCGGGGGAAGAAGTGATTCTGTCCATTAATTTTTGGGCTTTTTCCATTAATTCATCGTCGTCGTTGGAGCTTCCGTCGTCGTCATCTTCTTCTTCCTCTTCTGCTGCTCTTTCGTGCTGCTGTTGCAGCTCAAGAGTATTCACTGCCAGAGCATCACCAACGCCACCAGCAGCCTGCCCTTGACTAGATGATTCCTCCTCCATTTTGTTTTTCAATCGATTCCTAAGTTAAATTTGAATTAAATTTTTTAAAAAATATATATACAGAGTATATTTCTGTGAGATTGTGTGATCAATTGAAATAATAAAAAGGGATAGAAGAATATTCCGACTTTGGGTATGGGAGGAAACTGGGAACTAGTTCACCACACTGCACACCGCACCTAATTAAAAATAAATTAACACGCAGACGCATAAAGGATTTTGCGTCTTTGCACTTTCCCATTTTATATCTTTCACGCCTCGCCCAGCACATAGGAAACTTCCAGATGGATCCGACCCGACCCATTTAAATCTAACCTAATCCCTTCTTTTTCCCATTTACCCGTTTTCTTATTACAATTTTACGCTCGATAAATTAAAGGCTTAATTGTAAAAATATGTATGACGCTTAACGCATTTTACATTTATATCAAAACTTTTTAATTTTAGTAATTGTATTCATGAATTTTTTTTATTTTGTAATTTTATACACCGACGTGTTTTCCATCAGAGATTTAATGACATGTATAACTTCATGTGGTCAAAACGATGTCGTTTTTAGTCAAAAATGCGTCGTTTTGATGTGGCAATTGACAGAAAATGCGTCAGTGCATAAATTTGTAAAATTAAAAAAGTTCATGCATACAATTATTAAAATTAAAAGGTTTTGATAACAATGCAAAATGTGTTAAAAGTCATGCATATTTTTACAATTAGGCTTAAATTAAATTACGATTGCTTTCAAAAAAATTAGTAAAATAAAATTACAATTTTATGCTTTACCCATTAAGGAGGTTAGCTTCCTTATGCTGAGTTTGCACCATTCAGGTTATATGCCAAGATGCTTTACTTATTATTTATGTTTGTTCGCAATTAAGATAATGACAGTGGTTCAATTCAATTTGATTTAAATTAATTAAAATTATTTAATTTTTGATTCTATAAATATGAAAACAAACCAAGGTCTAATTCAAAGTCAAACGAACTCAAATGGTTCAATTATTTCAATTTGATTTGGTTGGTTTTTTTTATTTTTATAAGTATTTAGTTATTTTATTATATAATTTTTTTATGTTTTACGTATATTAATATATTTTTATATATATTTATTATTTACACATATATATTTTGTTAAAATAATTAAAAGTATATGTTAAAATATTAAAAAATAAATTCTGGTTTTAAGTTTGATTTGGTTTTTCAATCTATAGTATATTTTACACCACGTATTAAGTTTGGATTTAAAATTCACCTTAAAAAAATTCTATACCATTCGACACATAAAAATATAAAAAGTACATAATGTGATAATTTAACGGTTTGTTGAGACATGTCATTTTATTGGCAAAAGAAATATTATTAATATTCCTTTATAATTTTATTGAGTAATACAATAAATATCTGTTAATTCCAATAGACTAAAATATGAGTTAAATTATATCATGACTAAAATAAAAATATATTTATCTCAAAATCTATCATAACCCATTGCAACTCCTATTAATGCTCAAATTTGCCAATAGTGACGGATAAGAACATTTCTACATAGAGTTTTTATGAATTTGTTGTATATCTTCAAATGAGCAGCAATTTCATAGAGCGATATCATATGCGAGATAATGACATGTTGGTGTGTATTTTATTAAAATTTTCGATGTTTCTACTTTTATTTATTCCGATAAAAAGAGTCAATTTGTAAAAAAAAAATAACAAATGAGTGTTTTTAATTGGTTTCCATTGGATTACGAGTCAAAATACCTCTGATTAATATTTACTATGACTCTCAAACTTCTTATGATTCAATTTTTACTACAACGAATTTTATTTTTTTTTTATCAATTACTATTCATACAAGAATCTAATAAATACCAATAGATAAAAATAAAATATAATTTATTCTCTTTTTTTTCAATAAATTGACATATAATTAATGAAAACAATTAATAAAAAATTTTATTTTAATAAGACTTCTAATTTCATTTTGTTGATATTTCTTTTAATATATGTTTTTATTTCTGTATGTTATAAAAAATTTAATAAATTTTTATGTTATTAAAATTTTATTTAAGGTTTTAGTATTTTTATTTTTTTTAAAAAACTCAAATATTTATCAAAATATCATTTTATAATTCTTACTTTATTTATAAATATATGATAGCATTAAAATTATAAAATTTTAATTTTTTTAAATTTAATTATTTTTTATAAACCATTTAATAAATTTACGTTATTGGCTACTAATTCAACTAATTATAAATTAACAATACAAAATATCATTTTCTCATACTTATACAAATGGAATAAATCAAATAGATTATTAGAGCATGACCAATGCACATGCTATTTTTTATGCTATATTTAGCATAAAAAATAGCAAATTTTTATTTTTAGGATAGGATTTATGTTTTTACTCCAATGCAACCAAATAAAGATGTATAATTAATTACAATGATAATTTTTTAATTAAACAATATATTTCCATTATCTTTATTATCTATCAACTATATATTTTGAATTGTTTTTCATTAAATATCAAATTTGGCATATGCTATATTTGGTACTAAATTTGAAATTGATTTTTAGCAGTGCATTGATGTCACATTTTGTGACTCAATGCTAAATTTTAGAAATAGCACCCCAATTTAGCACTGCATTGGGGATGATTGGACTCTCTATAAGACCTCCCATAATTAATTTAAAACCATCCAATATATTTTTTATAGATAAAAATATAACTTATTACAAAACAAGAATCAAATTGAAAATAAAATTTTAATTAGCTACTTTAAAATTTCAAGGACCAAAACAAAAAAATGCTCGTTTCATTTTATACTGCTTAGTGGTTACCACACCAAAATATAACCTTTTATCTTTTGAAAAGCTAGACACTAAAACATGTTAAAATGATAATTTCACATAACACAAATATCTATCCTATTATCTGCTGAATGATTTGAAGATGGGAAAATGTATGTGATAGTGGTTCAATTCATGAACATGAAGACAGAGAGAAGGAATTTTTTTTTTTTCTTTGAAAATAACACAGAATGATTTCTCATCATTTAGCTATCAGTACAAAATCACAATAAATTCATACTCACTTCCAATGAAACTGTACATATATATATATCACTTGAAACATTTTTGTTTTAATTTTTTGAGTGGTATACCAATCGAAACTCCAACCAAAGAATAAATGAAACAATATAGAGAAGCCCCTAAATTTCACACCACTATAAATAGGAAAAAGAGCAACGAGACCACCAAACAAGCAGGCGTTATGGGACTTATTCTGACCCCTGCTGCTGCTTGGGAGGTTAATGATTCAGTCTGGATCATGATTATAAATTTGCAATTTCCAGTGGATGGGTTTTGATTGGTGACAACTGAAACATTTGGGAACTGACAGGCACTTGGAAGCTGATCATTCTGCTGATAGTAGCTGTTAAATGCATAAGATACATTACCTCTAGCATCCATACCTCCGCAAGAAGTCTGGTATCCTAAGGCTGTGCAGTCCGCGCGAGAACAAGCATAACTCACACTTGGTCCAACTTCTGGGTCATCGAGGCTTGCTGATGGAGACATAATACACCATTTTTGAGATAAATAATGCACGCCACGTGCTGCCACCAGACCGTTGGAACTACTCGTCCCTAAATTCAGTGCATACTTGGGTTGTCCGTCAAAATAAAATAATCCCCAATGCCGCTCAAAATTGCCTGGTTGAATGCTCTTGGCATCTTCATCTATGAGACTAAATAAGTAAGCATCCATGGTGCCAGGTCTCAGTGGTGTACCTTTCCCTGCAATGACGTTCATAAAGCCTTGGTTGAACTGTTGTGCATTCTGCAAGTTGGCATTTTTGTCTCCATCGGTAGGCCAACCAATTTCTCCGATGATGGTGGACAGGTTTCCATATCCATTTTTTCGTAATGCCCATACAAGTGTATCGTGATTGGCATCAAACACATTGTTGTAGATTATTCCATTATCATTTAGGGTAGTTGAATTGCCATCAAAGAATGCAAAGCCAATAGGGAAGTCAGGATTGTCATAAAGACTTATGAAAGGATAGATATTCACAGTAAATGGAGCTCCATTGTCACTCAAGAACTTGACAATTGACAGCATGAGGTCATGGATGTCTGGTCGAAAGTCACCACCAGATGGCAGAGGAGTTGAACTCTGGTATACATCTGCATTGAGAGGAACAGTGACTTTTACCTGGGTGCTTAATCCTGCTTTTACGAGAGCAGCTTGGATATTTTGAAGAGCCGGAAGTGTTGTTCCCAAATAGCTTCCGTTATATGATCCTAAGAACGGTTCATTTCCAACTGCAACATACCTGACAAACAACTTAATTATTAGCAAATTTGATATAGAAAATGCACGAAATATGATAGCAAAGAAGCCTGGACTCCAATAGCAAAAAAAAAATGAAATGAAATGAAAGGGTGAAAAACCAACTTTGATGGAGTGTAGTCAAATGCCTTGAATAATTACAAACCAGTAACAAATACTCTCTGCTCATTTCATTACACAAATTATCTGATAACACATCTTTACATTATTTCTTCAATACTTCACTCTAAACATTCAAAATCTGGATGGTTGGTTGTTGTTGAAAGCTAATAATCTCACCTCATTCCATTTGGTATAATCATGACCACATGATTTGACAATTATGAAAGCTTTCTCAGAGATGGTTTGTGGGCATATATACCATCCACCATGTGATTTTAGTTTTAAACACATCTATCACTTAGATGCACATCATGTTTACTGTTGAGTTATTTTTTCATAGTTACAAAGTTCTTAACGGAACCATGGATGTGTGAAGGACCTGCAGCTGAATTGGCGTACAGCCCAATCTGCTGCTAGAGAAAAGTTAGGCATGCAATGAGCATATTTACATTCCTAATGTGAGTATGATAATTATATTATGAGAAGGAAGATGATAATTATTTATGAGAAGGGAGATAATTTTTTAACCAATAAGTTTGATAGGTGAACGCTCATCAAGTATCGGGAAAAGCTTCGAGAGGCTGCACAACATCAATTTCCTGACTCCGACTTCTCGTTTATGAACACCATCTTCCCTGATGAAGATGATGTGGATGAGTGATCATCCTTGTAATTATTTTCTTTTTCTTCTTTGAACAATTTTATATATTTGTCTTTGCGAAATATTAAAACAGCCTTTCTGTTTAATTGAATCTTTCTTCATTCGCCTCGTCTTTTTCTGTAATCTTTTTATATAATGGCGGTTTATCCACTCGCCTTTATTTATGTCGAACTATCCATATGCTTTTATTATGCATTGAAGATCGCCATAGTTGTTAAATGTGTTGCCTTTAGATAACCCAAGGTCTTTGCTTGCCTTAGCTTTTTAAGGACTTTTTCTCCTTCATTGATTATGCCCCTACATTAGAAGTCTTAGTAGCATTTGTTGTTAAGAAGTCGCCTCAAATTAATAACTGTCTTTATCGTGAAAAGGTCTTGAATATAGCTTCTTGAGTATTTGCCTTAGCGTATAAGGTCTTTTATTTCTCATGAGATTGATTGTGCCTCAACTTTGGAGGTCTTATTAAGATTTTTGCTTATTAGGTCGCCCCTTAATAAGGGATCGCCTGAAGCTGATGACTGCCTTTGTTGTGAAAGGTCTTTGTAGTATATTTGTCTTAGTTTTTAAGGTCTTTTTATATTCCCAATGGGATTTGTTATGCCTCATCGTGAGAAGTCTTAATAAGTCGCATGTTTGAAGGAGCTCGCCATATTTTGCCTCTATAATGAAATGTCTTTTTAAGTTGTATCAAGCTAGATTTTAGCAAATGACAACTTTATTTAACTTCTGGGGGATTTGAGCTAGGCTCTCATTCGCCTTACATTTCATTGTTTATGTAAATGAAAAAAAAGAAAAAACTTAAATGAAAATAGATAGGTACCTCAGTTGCTATCAGAGGTTTTGTTGTCCCGGTTTCTATGAGGGATATTGACTCGCCTTAGCTGTTGTAAAGTCTTTTTTGTGGTGGAATTTTCTGATGTGTTACACGTTCTATGATCTGGGGATTTCTTCCCCAGTTTCTTGTGTGAATACTTCACTCTTTCTATGACCAAGGTTGAGAACACCCCTTTTAGTGCCTGATAATAGGCGATCCTTGCTTGCCTCTGGTCGCCCTTGATTAGCGCCTCTCCTTTCGAGGTACAGATCTTTAAGGGCAAATATCGTATGCAAATACTAGCACACGTTTCATTGAAAATGGGTCGCCTTATGATAGCATTATATGCGAATGGGATATCAACCACCATAAAATCTGCTTGTAATCCATTGGTTATGTTTCCTTCACCCAATTCTACTTCGAGCTTGATCGAACCAATTATTGTTGTTGATTTGCCTCCTAGGCCCACCAGGGGAGTGTTAACGGGGGACATCTTTGCTTGGTCTAAGCCCATTTTGTCAAATACTTTAAGAGTGAGGAGATTCACTGAATTCCCCGTGTCCACTAGTATATTATGGACCATGCAATTATAAATTAGAGCTTGACTACTAGAGCATCTTCGTGGGGGGTTACACTTGCCCCTTTATCTGCTGCTGAAATTTGAACCTTTCCAATATGTTCTGCTGGAACCGCCTTTGAATTGACAGAATAAATGGACCTGGCTGACCTTTTTCTCTTAGTAGAACTATCGCCTCTGCGATTCCTCCTGCAATCGCATATATGTGTTTGACAGGTTCCCCTCTAACCGGCCTAAGTCCTTCAGCTTCATCACTATTTTCATCATCTCTGTGGTCTCGCCTCCTTTCTTGTCTTCTGTCATTCCTTC
>CANYLF010915847.1:0-23610 GCA_948193215.1 Bocquillonia castaneifolia | reverse complement strand
GTGTGTATATACACACACACACATAAATGTATATATAGTGGTTAGTATTAGCAGTTATTTATTTACTGAGTCGCCAGCTCACCCCTTGGCATTATTTTTCAGGTTATTGAAAGCTTGGTGATCTTGGAAGTTATGTGCATTATTGCAGTAGAAGTTTTAAGGTTGGCCAGTCGATAATCATTTGCATGTATATACATTTCTGTTGTGGATATTTAAGAGTATTAATAGTTTTAGATGTTGACATGTATATATGTTGTAGAAATTGAAAGAAGACAATATAAAGTTGATTTTGGTTAAGTATATGTTTTATAAGATTTTAAATATTCCTTTTTATATTATGTTATTGTGGTTTTAAAAGTTGGAAAGTTTGTTATATGTATGTGATGATTTTGAGCTTGTTAGAGTCTGATTTTACAGAGAAAAGTCAAAAATTTTGTTTTAGAACTGTGATTTTTGGAAAAATATTTCGTTTTGAGATTTTTACCTTAACAACGATAGTTGCTGCTTAACAATGAGTTCGTTGTTAAAATTCACATGAGTTCGTGTAATTCTCTATTTCTCTGGAGATTTTCGTGTATTTTCACAATAATCGTTGTCGATTTAATAACGATCATTGTGTCCTTAACTTTAAAAAAAAATTGAAAAGGAGATTAATCAAGTTTTAAAACTTTAATTAATTGTTATCTTATTCCTTAATATATGGTAGAATTTGGGTTGTTACACGGGCGGAATTGAACATCCACTTCTCACATCAAGAAGCGAGAACCAAAGCCAAAATCTTCAACTAGAGACATTTCAGGAAGCGACGGCAAGCGCTTTAGCCCCCTTCTCCTCATCATTCACTACTGATGATGAAGACATCCCTCCAATCCATAGCCTCGGTGGTTTCTCCAAGGAATTCTGTATAGAGTTCAAGAAACTCTGGTACCTTGCAGGCCCTGCCACCTTTACTTCTTTGTGCCAATACTCTCTTGGTGCTGTCACTCAAGTCTTTGCATGACATGTCAGTAAGCTGGCCTTGGCTGCCGTCTCTGTTGAGAACTCTGCCATAGCAGGTTTCTCCTATGGAATCATGGTATAACAGTTACTCGAAATTGTATTTTTAAGTGAATTATTTTGAGTGTTCAATAATGTTTTTTAGTTAAAATTTATCAGCTTGGAATGGGGAGTGCTTTGGAAACCCTTTGCAGCCAAGCTTTTGGAGCAGGGCAGCATGATATGTTAGGAATCTATATGCAAAGGTCATGGATGATTCTAAACACAACAGCTTTAATACTCTGCTTCCTATACATCTTTGCTGGTCCTGTTTTGAAGCTTATAGGCCAGACAGAATCAATATCAAAGACATCAGGGATATTTGCAATCTGGATGATACCTCAGCTATTTGCTTATGCAATGTACTTCCCAATATCAAAATTTTTACAAGCTCAAAGTAAGGTCATGTCTATGGCTCTGATAGCAGCAGCTGCGTTAGTTTTGCATACCCTTTTCAGCTGGCTGTTGATGGTGAGGTTGAGATGGGGTCTGGTTGGTGCAGCCGTTGTGCTCAATTCGTCCTGGTGCTTCACAGTAGTTGCTCTGATGATGTATATTTTTAGTGGAACTTGTGGCCGAGCATGGTCAGGACTTTCATGGAAAGCATTTCAGAATCTTTGGGGATTTTTCAGGTTGTCTCAAGCATCAGCTGTAATGCTTTGGTAAGTGATCTTAACTAAAAGCTTAGGAGTTAAATTGCAGTCTACTTATCCTGCCACTGCTGTTGAAATTATGCAGCTTGGAAATGTGGTATTACATGGGATTAATAGTGTTTGCCGGATATCTAAAGAATGCAGAAGTTTCCTCCATTGATGCCTTCTCTATAAGGCAAGTTTCAGACTGAACTAATACTTTGCGTTATAGATTATTTCATTGTAGTTTTCTCCAAAATGCCGATTAGATTAATCCTGAGAGTTATAGATACATATTAATTGTAATCAGTTTGCTTCCAGTGTGTCCCAGACTCGTAATAATTATAGTGAGTTTGTTAGAATATAGATAAGAAGGGGCAGCAGGTCCTTCTTCTTGGCATCTTTTGCTGACAAAAGAACAAATCTCACGGTTCAGTGTTGAACAAGAAAATTCATGCAGTTCTGTTTCATATTTGTTTGCTTGCTTCCTTGAGCATTTTCGTTTGTTGAAAAGGTGACCACTTTAAGAAAGAATACAAAATGTAAAAGAGCAAAAGGAAGATATTGATTTGAGGTCTTTTGTTTTCTGACTTCATTATTTAATCCGAGTCAAAACCACATAATTATCTGCTAAATTTTCTAGAGCAGAGAGAATTGGGTTTTCTTGAAGTATCGAGTTTCTTTATTTTCAAAGACTTCTTTAAATAAAAAAAAAAAAAATTGATGAATGTAAATTATACACTGGATAGGAATTTATTAGTGGTGAAAATTCAACCCTTTGCATAAAAGTATTAACCGATTGCAAGATTATATTTTAATATCAGAAATAAATAGTAGACCTTACAATACACGGACCCTGGATTGGCAGCACTCATTTGAGAATTTTATATTCGAGACACACCCTCCCCTGAAAGTTCAAACAAAAATAGTCCCTGCTATTGATACTAGGAGGAATACAACCTATGGCTGGGAAATAGGAATTGTAGGAGCATCTTGATGTAAGAAAAATTAGAATATTGGCATTTAGGAAAGAGAATTTTCTTGTTTAGGATGCACCACTGTGATCGTGAAATAATGAAGTTTTAAGTTTAACTATTGCATTTGCTTTTGCAGCATGAACATATTCGGCTGGGCTATGATGATTGCTTTTGGAATCAATGCAGCCATAAGGTTTGTTGAGAGTGTAGAGACAAAACACTCAAAAGTCATTAAATTTATTTCATTCTTATGCATGATTTAGTTAAACTCTATATAGTATAGTACTTCTTGACAAGGCCCCAAATATTATGTTAAATTCTACTCTTTTCCATCATATATTTATCACTAAATTGGCCGAATTAGATGCTTACTATCAAAGCAATGTTTCAGATGAAAATGTATCATACAAGCAACATAGTGCTGCAATCTAAGGGCAATCCTCCTTTGCACATGCATTGTTTTATTAAATTAGCTTCAGATCGAGTCGTATGAATCTTTCTTTTCATACCACTTTACTTTTCCTAGCTGGATAACAAAATGCATGGTTCGAGTGTCCAATGAACTAGGGGCAGGCCATCCAAGAACAGCTAAGTTTTCATTAGTGGTAGCTATAACATCTTAATTTCTGATGGGTGCCTTAGTCTCTCTGATTTTGATGATCACACGCAACAAGTATCCAGATTTGTTTTCAAGCGACAAAGAAGTCAAGGAAGTAGTAAAAGAGCTAACACCATTGCTTGCTCTCTCCATTCTCATCAACAATGTTCAACCTGTTTTATCTGGTAACTAACAGCATTTCCCAAGTTTACTTTTAATGAGAGAAATATTTCCTCACAGTATATACATTTCAACAGGGGTAGCCATTGGAGCAGGATGGCAAGCTGCCGTTGCATATGTAAACATCGCATGCTACTATGTATTTGGAATCCCCTTGGGTCTTACTCTAGCTTACAAGCTAAAAATGGGTGTGAGGGTAAGCCTTCTATATTCTCCGACATCTATTTTTCACAAAAGGCAAATGCTGAATTATCACTACATTTGCTTAAAATAACAAATCCTACTATCTAAAAGTTTATAATAACCCTGACCTAACACTGAGAGGCTGACCATTTGCAGGGGATTTGGTAAGGAATGCTTTCAGGGACAGTCCTACAGACTTGTATTCTTTTCTGGATCGTTGGGAAAGCAAACTGGAACATTGAGGTAAATATCCCATATATCGAGACAAAAGATAACAGCCACAAACAAGCTAGGGCCTAATTCAAATTCATTTTACACAGGCTTCTGTTGCTGAAGAGAGGATAAGACAATGGGGAGGAGATGCAAACTACAGAAAAAATAATGTTCAAAAGTGATAGACTTCTGCAAATGCAAAGGGCTACATAATAGTACAGTGAAAAACGTCTCAGATGGCCAAAAAAACTAGTACTCAATGCAATTTCTTTTCTTCTCAAACTAGAAGCATACAAACAATCAGCCGCCACAAATAGGCGGGTGCAAATCTTCTAGCATTGTAATTTAGCAATCATCAAGTATCCAGAACTAAATACTGGTCATCAATGCAGGAAATAATTTAGTAGCCAATGCAAAGACCTAATTTCGCAACCGTCAAATATCAAGAACTAAATACTGATCACCGTGGATTAACGATCATCGCATAAAAGATTTCAACCCAGCTGGTCACTGCAATTTCTTTATTTTATAATCTCAATAGAATTCATAATAACTCTTATAAAATCTCAACCTGATCAAGATTTGCATAAAAGAAATAATAAGGGCACACAACCAAAATTTTCGAAACATAAACAATAACATTCAAATAAGCAAAATCCTTGAATAAATTTACCATTTAGTACTCTCATCTAAATATCCAAAATAACCTTTAACAGTAAAACACAACTCAAAACACTTCTTGATAATTAAAAGAAAAAAAAAAGAAAGGAAAGGACAAAACCTAAGCAGTAAGAACAACAGCACCACCAGCTTCCTTAATCTTCTTCTCAGCAATTTTGGAAACAAGTTTAGCCTTAACAACAATTGGCTGATTCTCAGGCAAAACACCTTTTCCTAATACCTTAAAGTACCCAAACTGAGTAACATCAATCATCGGCACATTGTCTTTACTTTTACCAGCTTTTTCTTTCACTTTCTCAGGTACCATCGACCATAGCTTATCGATGTTAACTATTGGGCAATAAAATTTGTTACGCAGTTTATGAAAGTAACGCATACCCACTTTGCCAAAGTACCCAGGATGGTACTTATCGAATAGGATTCTGTGGTGGTGCATACCTCCGGCATTTCCCCGCCCTCCAGGGTGCTTCCTGTGCTTTCCAATACGGCCGTGCCCGGCGCTCACGTGGCCTCTCTTCTTGCGGTTCTTCTTGAAGCGGGTTGTCATTTTTTTGGGTGTTTTAGGTTTTGTGAGGCGGGGTTAGGGTTGATGAGGAGCTGTGTCTGCGGGAGTGGAGGAGGGTGTTTTTAGGGTTTTTGGTGGATTTATTGTTTGGTGGTAGAAATGGGTGAGTGTTCTTTTTTACGGTTTTGTCCTCTAGGGTTTCTGGGATTTGTGGGTTTGTAAGGGTAATATAGGGTTTTAAAATTTGGTGTGTTAGATCTGGGTTTCATTTAAAATGAAATAAACGATATTGGTGTAAGCCCACAACTGTTGAAAGCCTTTGAACTTTTTGTTTTGATTTATTTATTAGCCTAGTGTATATTATTATCAGTAACCATTTGGGCTTCTAGTTTAGGTTTATATGAGTCTAGTCACTAGTGCCTTGCCTGTAAATGATATTTTTTTGATAAATTGATACTTTTGTGTGTGAACTTATCAAAAAAATGATAATTTAATATCTCAACTTTTAAAAGTGACAAAATGATAAGTCAACCTACTAATAACTTATAAAATGGTGTGTGTAACAGGTCAACAATAGATTGGGGACCAAATCTGCAAAAAATAAAATGCAGTTTAGTCTAAAAACTTATTAATTGTCAAAAAAATAATTTAAATTGATCCAAAAACTTATTTTCTATTCAAAAAAAGTCCATAAATTCATAAAAAAATTCTAAAATTTACATTGTATTTTATTAAAATTTATATATATTATTTGAGATTTATAAAAATAGAAATAAATATATTAAACTTCTTAAAATGTTTTTTTTAATTTTAAAATTCACTTTTTAGATACACTAGAAAAATGAATTTAATAATATTGACAAGACTTTATACATCAAATAATACTTATGCGTGTACAAAATAATAAAAATTAAATTATTCCATCATACTCATAAAATTATTATAAAATTTGATATAATTTTAAAATACTTGTACTTTTAAGATAAAAGCAATTTGAAAGAAAAGATAAATTATATTCACTAAAAAACTTTAGTATATTATTCGATTTCAATAAATTTATAAAATTCTTTTATTAATTTAAGACTTTTTGAATGTTTATTTATTGAAAATATATTATATCTTTTAATTATATTGTTAAAAATTTATTATAAATTATCACAATAAATAAAAATTATAAAAGTATAATAAGTTTTATTATACTTTTATTGAAATTTTAAAATTTTATAAACTTTAAAAAAAATTATATAGTATTATACATAAAATTTTACAAAATTTAATCTTTTATATTTATAATTTAATATTTTTACTTTGATGAAAGACCAAATTATAAAATATAAAAAATTAAATTTAATAACATATTTTATGAATAATTTTATATAATTTTTAAAGTTTATAAAAATTTAAAAATTCAATAAAATATGGTAAAATACTTTATACTCTTAAATTTTTATCTACCATGAGAATTTATAATAAAATTTAACAATATAACATGGAAGGTTTAATATATTTTCAATGAATAAAATTGACAAAGTCTTAAATTAATAAAAAATTTATAAATTTATTGAGTTTGAATAATATGATAAATTTTATTAGTGAGTTTGATCTAATTTTATTATAATTTTACAAGTTTGATTGAATAATTTAATTATTATTATTTTTATATGCCGATAAAAATTATTTGAGTTATAAATTTTGTTTAATATTATCAAATTCATTTTTCTAGCTTATATAATTCTTTTGATAATTCTAGTTTATATAAATAGTGAACATTAAAATTTAAAATAATATTTTATTTTTTATTTTTTATAAATCCCAAAATAATATATATATATATATATATAAACAAAATACCATGTAAATTTTAGGATTTTTTATGAGTTTATGGACATTTTTGAAAAGAAAATAAGTCTTTGGACTAAATTAAATTATTTTTTGACAATTAATAAGTTTTTGGACTAAACTGCATTTTACTTTTTTTAAATTTGATCCCCCACCTATTGTTGACCTGTTATACACACCATTTTGTAACTTATTAGCAGGTTGATACACCATTTTAATTGTCATTTTTTAACAAGTTAACACACCAAAAGTGCTTTTCAAAATGAACAAGAAATTATACCACAAGTATTCCACCTGAATGGCAAGCGGCAAGCCAATCAATGTCATGTAAGATATTTTGATTTTATCAGTTGTTACCATTCTGAGTTTTTTTTTTAATAAACTACAACCATGTCACTGTATTGAAATGAAATGCCTGAATGAACATAGTACTTAATATTATATGCACAACAAACTCTTATAAATCAATGAACCTTCAAATTACCACCAAGGTGGTGGCATGGTGATAATAGCCTGCCTCATCCTGAATTGATTCGGGTTTGAGTCCTTACAACGTGAAAAGAATATAAGTACCTTCAACTCATGTTGTGAATAGTTTTGTTCTAGTTTGTATCTACTATATATTGACTATTCATCATGTGTTCAGTGTTCGGTAGTCCTCATTGAGGAATTGAAATGTGGGGTGCAACTAATGGCTCTTAACTCTACAATCGAACAAGTAATGATCAACACACATAGTAGCCTTTTTTTTTTTTTTTTGTTAAAAAATATAAACATTCAAATTGTTAATTATATTGCATAAATTAGAGTTGTGCAATTTTATTTTTCTTAGCTATGATTGCTTGCTATACTTCATGAACCCTAATATGTAAAAGATTGTACAAAACTCCCATAAATCATATAACACTTAAATTCATTTAACACTTGCATAGACTGGATTTTTCAAGACGACTCCTCACATGGTGAAAATAATTCACATTCTAAGAATGGAGGAGTATTTGTGAAAATAGTTCTAGGGAAGAATTTCCTTAACATTCACTTCAATCCTTAGCAATCAGATAAAAAGTATTAATATATTGTTATTCAATCTTCAATTCTCCGATTTATACTTTGTATTAATCAGCAGGGAAACATCGTATAATACAAGGTTAAACAAAAATGGGAAAAAAAAGCGGCATAAAACAATTAGCATAAATTAGAGGTGCAGCCTGCTGCTTTATACATAACATCACAATGACACACCAACAACAATATAAACAATAAATCGAACACATTACAACCAACAGTCACAAACAATATGGTGTGTTTTATCTAGTATGATTTATCTTTGTAGAATGAGGGCTGCTCCTACCAACCCCATCCATAGAGTCAAAGCTACCCAGAAAGCTGTGTTTTTCTCCAGTCCTGCAGGAGGTCGCCACACCAGAAAGTCTGCTAAATAATCTCTTGATGAGGGAAGCTGATTGGTTGTTGATCCACTAAACCTTTCATCCTTGTCCTTGTTTTTGTCGGTCCATGTTGTCGCATAGCTGCAATGATCATTCATTATTATTTGAAAACTTGGTCAGCATCAGGAAATATACCAGATAAGTAACAAGGCTTGAAATGAGGGTAAACCACAGGAAGCAAACAGGTACTTTGATGCTGGGTGGTTATGAAGAATAAATAAACCATTTGCAAGCAAGGTTAAGGCTGAACATGAGCAATTTGTGATAAAAACACAATTCTTTAGTTGTAACAGAAACGTTAAACAACTGATTCAGAATCAATTTTGATGTTAATGATTCATAAATCAGCCAGCAATTCAGACAAAAATACATCATTCAGCAGGATTTTATGAATTTCACCAGTTGTCTTGCTCTGGATTATTAATGATGAAACCATTTCCAGAAACAAGGTATTATTAGTGATAAAGTGGCAGACAAATGTATGAATAATCACCTAGTAATCTGCGGTGAACTATAGAACGATTAAACATGAAGTCATCACATGGAGGTTGGTGAGGATATGACAGAATTTGATCAAATAGTCCCTTGTAAAGAATGGGCCTATTTACTATGGACACAAAGCCATCCATAGGCCTATTAACTATGGACAAGAAACGAAGACTGTAGTGAGGAAATGACAGAAATTGATTAGAAAATAGAAACAAGATTCAAGATGAGATAACTGCAACCTGTTTGAGCAACAGAATCTAGTTCACTTGACTACGAAAGATATTGGCTGAAGAGGAATGCCCTGATGCACTCAGAATTTCTCTATATAGGATAAATTGCAAACATTTGTGACTCTGGATAAAGGACACATATACACTTGCATCTGTGAAGGAATGAATAACACTTCTTTGCTTGCCTGGTTGTTTGCTGATGAAGATCAGCAACATAAACCTAGAATTACACTATTATTGAATTGAAATGTCTATTAAAAGAATTTTTAGCGGACAGTACTAATGCAACGTACTGAAATGAATATCCAGTTATAATATTGAAATTGGTTTCATTAATATTACCTGTACCAAAAATGCTTTGAGCTGTTAGCAATCAGCAAAATGCATGAATCAAAGTGTTCCACTGTTCAGTATCTTTACACAATTTCGAATTGTTACACCAAAAACCA
This sequence comes from Bocquillonia castaneifolia, assembly GCA_948193215.1. Lineage (NCBI taxonomy): Eukaryota > Viridiplantae > Streptophyta > Magnoliopsida > Malpighiales > Euphorbiaceae > Bocquillonia > Bocquillonia castaneifolia. Next base: position 14,151 of record CANYLF010915847.1, on the reverse strand, counting down.
TACCTTAGATGACAAACAATAAAGGAGGAAACTTTACCTGTCATAAGCAGAACCAATCAAAGGAATAGTAACCATCTCTTCCTGAGAAATCTTAAGCTTAGGGGCTTGCAAAATATAACGAAGATCAGCAGCTTGGCGTCGAATACTAATACTGGGGTGAGTCTTTTCCAATTGCTGGTATAGAGCAATGCAATCTTTATGACGGTTATTAGCCTCATATGCCATAGCCAACCATATTTGAATCTAAGAACAAAAGCAACAACCCACATAATTAAACAAAAACAACCAATCCTAATAAAAAAATAAACTGTAAAAACATAAATTTAACAAGGCAAAACACCAAAACCAACCTCACCACCAAACAATGTAGACCTAGGAATAATTGTAAGAGCAGCTTCTAGGAACTCAATAGCTCTTGCATACATCCCTTTCCCGTAAGCCCTTTGTCCTAATTCAAACATCAATTGTGCTGTTTGTCTTCTCTCAGCTTGCTCTCTTGCCACCTGAAAAGAAACCAAAATCACTCAAAATTTTTATATCGAACCGAACCGATCGGACCAAGAATATGAAGAAAGAACCTTCTCGAGCTCTTTTCTGACTCTCATCTTTTTATCTTCTTCAGTTTCTTGAGAGTTGTCTTCACCAGTACTCTCATCCTCTTCTTCTGCTTTGTTCTGTAACTCTTCAGCTTTTTTCTCTAACTCCCTCATTTCTTCTATTTCCTTTACTCTCTTTCTCATCTCCTTCTCCCAATCAAACGGCTCTGATTCTTCTCCGTTTTCTTCATCGCTGTCGAAATCTACACCGTTCATTTTCGAGTTTGCTTTTCCTCTTACTACTACTACTCTCTGATTACTCCTGCCTTCTCCGCTACATCCCTCCCATTCCAAGCTTTTGTTGCTTCCTAAAGAAGCTGAGAAATGATCCCTCTTCGGAAAATTCAAAACGACGTCGATTGATACAGATGGTCGAGTTTTTCGGTCTTGGACCGCCGTCCAGGGTGAAACTACGTCTAGTAGTAAAGATATATTTCCTACAACGACGGCCATGGTGCCCGCTGCCGGCGGAGATTGAGAGGAGGAGAAGTGTGATATGGTATGAGAACACGAGAGGTTCTTTTGACTGACAAGACATTAGTGTCAGATATTTTAGAAAGATTTATATACACCTGAAATTACTAAAATAGAATTTTATTGGTTCCCATCTATATTTTTAGTGTAAGTGTAAGCAGTAGGCATTTGGTTAGTTAAGGAGGGTAATTCCGTCTAAAAAGAAAGTGAACGTGGCGCGTCTGGAAACCGTTTGCAGCCAGTTGGTTCGTTGGCTCACGGAAGCCGGACGTTGATTTATGTACTCTTGTCGAACACGTCACTGCAATAATCCAAAACAGTAAACGGCGTCGCTTTACTGCCCGAGGCTTCTTGTTCTCAAAAAAGGAAAAAGAAAAGAAATTGAAATAAATGAACTCGGTCCTTCATTTCTCCTACACCACAACACAACTACCTCCAGCGCCAAACAGAGACAATGGCGCTGCTATTTTGCAATTCAAATCCGTATTTTCTTTCGCTTAACCGACGACAATCATCTCTCAGAATCCGGTCAACTATCAATACGAGACTCCACCGATTGTCTCCTTGTAAATTCCCTAATAAACGACGTCGTTTTTTGCGTCCTTTAAACTGTTCTTCCTCTTCTTTGATCAATGGATATTCAAATAAAGAGGAATTTGAAAGACAAGAAGAAGAAGAAATACTGAGAGGAGAGAACTACGAGTTGCACGAAAGATTAAGAAAGTTTATAGAATTCCTTCCATCGATATTACCAGGTGGAAACTGGTGGAGTTTGTCTGAAGATGTAGAAGTCAAATTTATGGCTAAACCTGTTACTGTTTGGAATGCTCTTTCTCGCATGTGGCTTCTAGTTTCTCATGATCGTTGGGTCATTTTCTCTGCCTTCTCCGCTCTCCTTGTTGCTGCGGTAACTTTTCTACTTCCTTTTTTACTGTCACTTCTTGCTGATTCTGTAATTTTTCTTTAAGTTGTTTGTTACTGACTGACTTAATTGGTTTTATCAGATTTCGGAGATATCCATACCGCATTTTTTGACGGCGTCGATATTTTCTGCAGAGAGTGCTAACATTGCTGTATTTCATAGAAACATTCGTCTCTTAGTTTTGCTGTGTGTTGTAGGTGGAATAACCAGGTTAAATTCTTGTATGGTCATTATTCCCTGTTCCTTCTGGTTTCTACTTTCAATTTCACTTTTTCTTCTTTTAATTTAACTGAATTCTTGCAAAATCATTTCAATTTTTTTTTAAGAGACTTTGGAAACCTGTTGTTGTTGTCTTACTAATATGATTGAAATGGATTTCAGTGGTCTGCGAGGTTGCTTTTTCGGCATTGCAAATATGATCCTTGTGAGCTTGTATATTTATTTATTTTTTAGATGAGAGCGATTTTAATTCGATCTATTTTTTATACTGATGATTGTTTGTTTCATATCAACATGTTGCAGGTAAAACGAATGAGGGAAACGTTATATTCTGCTCTTCTTCTTCAGGTGTCGTTTGTGTCTCATGATATAAAGAGCTGATATTGCAAGCTACTTAGTTGCTTGCTAATGCTATTAAAGCGTATTTGAATTTAACTTTTCCGTTGGTGGTACCATCTCCTGTAGGATATATCCTTTTTTGACACTGAAACAGTTGGTGATTTAACAAGTAGGCTCGGGTCAGATTGTCAGCAAGTCTCTCGGGTTATTGGAAATGATCTTAATTTGATACTACGCAATGCTGTACAGGTTGTTTGCTGATACAAACAGTTATCAACACCACTTAGTGTGCTTGCAGGATGAGATTTATAAACTGCTTGTTTTATGCCTCTGCTTTAGGGTACTGGTTCTTTGATCTACTTGCTGATTTTGTCTTGGCGGCTTGGTTTATGTACATTAGTGATATGCTCGACTTTAGCAGCTGTCATGGTGATATATGGCAGGTTAGTTTTTGTGCTTTATTTGTTGTCTTTCGTCCACTACACATTATTGTAATTGAGTTTTTTGCATATGACTATTCTTGTCAGGTGCATGGCTACACAAGAAGGCTATGTTTGAAATAAAATATGCATTCAGACAAATGACTGAGTTGATTAGTGCGATGCAGTTTAAGTAAATGCCAATGAAAGAATAGGTGTTAATTAGTAGAGTTTTTATTTTAGTTAAAAAAATGGGTCGATATTCAGAAAAATGAAATGCACTGGACCGTTCTGATTTATAGAATGTGTTGAGTTTGAAATTGAATGGCTGATGCATGTTTGCTTACATGCTTAAATTTAAAATTAAGTGCTTCAAGGTAAACTGACTTGGTGTCATATGAATTGTGCCTCTTGTCTAATTGTGAAGTTTTTTTTGGAATACTAGTAGTTATTAATTAATTGTGATTACTTTTTAGGTACCAGAAGAAGGCAGCAAAGTTAATTCAAGAATTCACTGCTTCTGCTAACCAAGTAGAATGAGATTTCTTATGACCAAGTTTATAGAGAGCAAACTCTTTTATTTGATGATTGAAAAATAAGCGCAACTCCATTAATTTATGTAGGTGGCACAAGAGACCTTTTCTCTGATGAGAACAGTTCGTATTTATGGAACAGAAAAAATAGAAATTGCAAGGTAAATGTTTTTGGAATGTAACATTTCAAAAAATATACAAGTAACCACTTCTTCCGTGGTAGCACCTCCTACAATAAGATTCAGGCATATGCCAATGGCTTTATATTCTGTCTATATTTTTGGTTCATAGGTACAATCTGTGGCTGGAGAAATTGGCTGATATAAGTCTGCGACAAAGTGCAGCCTATGGGTTTTGGAATTTAAGCTTCAACACACTTTATCACTCTATGCAGGTCCAGCTCTTTTATTGTTGTTAAAATGTTGTAATTCTAATCAGTATTTCAGCTATAAGTAGCTTCGCTTTGTTTCATCTTGAGGGGCATACTTTATTGAATCTTATTGTTGTATAATCAACAATGGAATATGCTTTTTTCTTTTTCTAGTTTAGTCTAACCTAATTGACTACAAGGAGTTGTCCGCAGTGTCCTTGCATTTATTTTCTAGCCTGTAAAACTTGTTTCAAGTGTAGATGTTCCATGCAGATCTTATTCAACTGAACATTCTGTCCCAGCTTGATGCTTGTTGGTGATCCCTGGTAGAAGTTTATTTGCCTTCGTTGTGGGCAGTATGATCTATTCTGTGTGTTATTTGCTTGGCCTGCAATTCAACCTAACCTGTTCTGCTTTATTGGCTGTCTGATTTTGTAGATGCTTGTCAAGCATGTGATTAACTTTTTCTACACTACACTTCCTTGTTTATTCCTTGTTCATATAATGTGGTGCTTTGCCTTTTGGTCTAATGAGTCAACTGTTGTGCCGACGTTTTTTCAACTTTGTTGAAAAATATTTAAACTTTATCAGCTCTAAGTTGGTATCATACTGAGCATAAGAATTCACTTATTGACTTGTTATTTCAGGTGATAGATTGATGCGTCTTCAGTTTTGTTTTGTTTCAACTTTGATGAAAAATATTTAAACTTTATCGGCTCTAAGTTGGTATCATACTGAGCATAAGAATTCACTTGTTGACTTGTTAGTTCAGGTGATAGATTGATGTGTCTTCAGTTTTGTTTTGTCTCATTTTGGCACATTGTATTTCTGTAGGTTATTGCTGTGTTAGTGGGAGGAATGTCTATTCTGTCTGGTCATATTACAGCAGAGCAACTGACAAAGTTTATATTATATAGCGAATGGCTGATCTATAATACATGGTGGGTTGGGGATAATTTGTCATCTCTAATGCAATCTGTTGGGGCAAGTGAGAAAGTCTTCCAACTGATGGATCTCTTGCCAAGTGACCAATTCATATCGAAAGGCAGGGAGTTTGCAAATTTGACGCAAGTCTTAGATGATTAATTATCTTACTTTGAATAAATCATTCTCTATGAATTATAAGATGATTTTCCAAGTTGTCATCCTAGAGCATGCATCTAGGAATTAGTTCACTGCATTTTGTTTCCAATTTTGAGTATCCTGTCATACTAGTTTAATTGTTTACATTTCGGATGTGCCGCTTTATAGGATTGAGGTTGCAGAGGCTGATGGGACGTATTGATTTTGCAAATATTTCTTTCCATTATGCATCAAGGCCAGAGGTATCTTTCATATCTCTTGCATTTGGCACTTCTTATCTCTTCCAAATTTGCCTTCCTATCCATCAACATCAGCTTGTATGCAGCAATAGTTGACCATCGCTTGTTACAGTGATAAAAATCAGTGCAGTGCAATTTTTAGCTTACTTGTAATTCCTCTAGTAAATGTTTAAATTTCTTTTTCATGTATATATTATCACGGTGCCTCTTCTAATTTTGTCGTGATTGATTATTCATCTGGTGTAAATGTGATACCATGATGTTCCTTTCTGCTTTCTGAAATCTGTACATGTGCTGAAATTGTGGAGTTGGATAGGTGCCTGTACTGCAACATGTAAACATTTCAGTGCATCCTGGTGAAGTCATTGCAATTGTAAGCATGTTAATTCTCCTATGTCATCTGATGTTTCTATGGTAACTACTGGAAATTAATTTTCTGGGTATAATTTTTTCAGGTTGGCCTCAGTGGTAGTGGGAAAAGCACACTGGTGAATCTCTTGCTTCGCCTTTATGAACCAACTAATGGTCAGGTAAATCGTATGATTTTAATTTCTCCTTTACAACTTTGATCTGATGTCTCAAAGGGAAGAACTTGGTCCATTAGAGTCCTTTACCAAAGTTTCTGGGTGTGTTTTTCATATCCTTCCGGCGCTGCTTAATGTCAATTGCCAGATGTTAGCATCTGTGATTGTTTATGTGTTTTTCACTTCCAAGGTTAAGAGTTCACATTCATTTAGCATCAGTAAATTCACTTAAGGTTGAACCATAAATTAATTCAGGAAAGATCTCTATTGCCTTCCCTTCCAGTGTATGCCAGGGTTTTAAATGAAAGTTATTTGTTTCTGCCAATAGTTTGCTCATGATTTTCTTTCCTGTCCCATCTTAAATGTTCAGTATTTGGGCATTAAAATTGGCAACAGTCGATCTATTTGTAATTGGCTAATTGCTGATTGATGGTTCATGTGGCTATTGAATCTAATCATTTGTTATTTTATATTGCAGATTTTAATTGATGGCTTCCCACTTAAAGAGTTGAACATCAAGTGGTTGAGGGAAAGAATTGGATACGTGGGGCAGGTCTGTCATTTACTTCTAGGGCAAGTTTGGTTGGGGGTTAAAAATTAAAGGGTTAACATTTGAGGGATAAATGTTATGGGGGTTAAAATTTAGTGAGGGAGTAATAATTTTTTGTGTTTGGTTTGATGTTAAAATAGAAGAGTAAAATTTTATGAAGACAAAAATATAATGACCCACACATTAATAATTTATGCTTAAATAAATACAAATACAATAAAAAAATAAAAGAAATCATAAATAATAATAATGATGTGACAACACTATGTGGGACCCATCTTTAACCCTTCCTTCAACCCATTACCCCTTTCCATAAAGGGGTAACATTTAACCCCCATTTTGGCGTTGAGTTTTAACCCATTAAAACTCCCTGTCCCAAAAAAACAACCAAACAAGCTCAAATTTTAACCCCCATTACCCACACACACCCCCCCCCCACCAAACACACCAGTAGTGTTAAATGACTTTCCATAAGTACAAGAAGTATTGTCTCTAAAAGCTAGAATTTTTAACAGGAACCGAAACTTTTTCGGATGGACGTCAGTTCCAATATTAGATACGGTTGTACACGAGATGTAAACCAGAAAGATGTAAACCAGAAAGATATTGAGTGGGCTGCCAAGCAGGCATATGCTCATGATTTCATCTTGTCTCTGCCCAATGGTTATGAAACACTTGTTGATGATGATTTGCTCAGTGGTGGTCAGAAGCAGCGCATTGCCATTGCTCGGGCTATTCTTAGGGACCCTACCATTTTGATCCTAGATGAAGCTACTAGTGCTCTAGATGCAGAGAGTGAGCACAATATTAAGGTATCTACATCTGGATAATATTCACATCACAAACTCCCTTTCTTTGATGCTTATTCCAAAAATATATCATAGCATTAAGGGAATGCAATTTGGGAAATAATATTGACGTGTGTTTGCAATCATGTCTAGGGTGTTCTTCATGCTGTTAGAAGTGATTTGGCAACAAGGAGAACAGTTTTAGTAATTGCTCACAGGTGAGCCTCCAGTATCCTCCTTCAAGTGTTCATATGTTTGTATAGAAGTCTGACTGGTCCACTTTCTGCAGGCTTTCAACAATACAAGCTGCTGACAGGATAGTGGTGATGAGTGGTGGTCAAATAGTTGAGGTTTGTACTATTCCCAATTTCATTGGAACTCATCATTCATCATTATTAACTCCGCCATAAATTCTGTCTAGTGCATTAAATTGATGTTATATTTTCTGAATGTCGACACAATAGCTAACTGATATGATTAGCTTTACAATTACTATGTCTCACAGCCTTGAAGACTTATTCTACCCATAATTTTTTGGTTGCTTTATTGATAATCTTCCATGCTGGTTTAGCGCAGTTATTTCTCTTCTGCAAAAGAATTACTAATGTTGCAAGGGCTAAGGGGCCATTGCCTCCTGAAAGCATGTCATAAACCTCTTAAAATGTTCACTTAGTGATTTTAGTCCGCATTTGCTGTGACGCATAACATTCTTCTTTCACCAAACAGATGGGCAATCACAGGGAACTTCTTCATCAAGATGGCCTGTACGCGCGATTGACTAGAAGACAAGCTGATGCTGTGGCATGATCATAATGTTGCTATCAAATGTTCGCTATTTCACCTTCCAGTTTAATTCATTTCTCTATGATACCTTGAGAGGCTCAAAGAACCTTTTTTAACAGCTAACACCTATCCATTCATATCCTTTATAAGAAAGCTGACGCAAAGTAACCACTGAAAGCAATTATTGAATTCTTAGTCGCAGCAAACCATAGCATGCGGTGCAGAAGAAATCAAGATTCTTGATACTTTATGTCTTCCATCTCTAACTGTAAAGCAAAAAATCCTTAAATGTGTCCTGTATTCCCCATCGTCAAGCCCTATTGGAGTAAGATGCATTTGTACGATGAGATTTGAAAGGACATGCAGCCAAAGGGTACGATGAGAAGTGCTTTTTTCCCCATTTTTCGAAATTATATTATACTCTTCTGTTTATAACCATTTATAACGAAATTGTAAACCTTGATTCTGTATAATTAAGAACCAGAATTCTATAGAAGTTAGTATTGATTGAGTAGCTTTTAAAATTTAACCTTGATTAACAAAAGACATGCATTGAAATTAAACAAAATTATAGAAGAATCGGTGATGATATGATGATGAACATCATCATCCTGTTTTTTTTAATTTGTTATTATCATTACTATCAAAGGATAAGAGTGCTTTTTTTTTATTATTTAATTTTGTTATCATCACCATAGAATAAGAGTAATAGTAATGGGCAGTTTATTAAAAAAAAAGTAAGTTTATTGCAAGGCGAGCACATAGAAACATAGATTACAAATGAGTTTTATTTTTACTGAACAAATGACTTAGAATTCTTTTTTTTTTTTTTGGGAATTATGGGATTTAAAACTTTTCAGATATGTCTGATTTATAGAATGGAAAGATTCGGATATGTTTGATTTATAGAACGAAAAGAATAGCTATAGATGATAATAACTTCTCTATATTTTACGAGTATTTATTCTATAAAATTTAAGAATTAGGTGGTGTTTGATAAAACAGTGCTGAAAAATTAATTACTGAATTTTAAGTGCTAAATATGATAAATGCTAAAAATTTTAAGTGTTAAATTCAATAATCTATTTAATAACTTTAACCACTAAAGATATTAATTTTTTATTAAATATTTTAAGATTTATAATCATTAAAAATATGCAAGTTAAATTACAAGTAATTTTTAAAAACTAATTATAATCATATAAAAGGGTATAAATTTAATAAAAATGTAAGTCAAGTAAAGGGTTTAAAAAAAATAAAGAGTTTTTGATTTATTAATGATAATTTAACAATGATATAAGTTTATATAAACTATTTTAGCAAAAAAATTAAAAGAACAACCACTGATAATTTCAGTGGGAATTTTAAGTCAAAAGTTTTGACTTATCATTTTAAGAGATTTTTGATTTAACTGATTAAGTTAAATTAGCATTAAGTTGAGTTATCAAACATAACTTAAAATGAATAAGTGCTGAAAATTTTAATTTAAGTAATAAGTTGGGTTATCAAACACCCCATTAGTCTATAAAATGAATCAGATAAAAAAAATATAAATTCTATATGGAATATTTGTTTTATTATGTATTTGATTATTCCAGATGGATAGTATATTTCCTACATTTTCAAGAATTACATGACATTATTGTCCCATAAGTATAATATAACTAGTTTTATACCTGTGTGATGCGTAGCATGTTACTTAAATTCTTTTAATGAATTTATTACTTTTGTTATTATAATATTTTTATAAGAGAACTTATTAGTAGTACATATGAAATCAATAAAACTTATAATATCCTTTCAAAAAAATAACTTATAATATGTTGACTTGACAATTGAAGAGTTAAAAATAATATAGAAAATGAAAGTTAATGGACATTTATGCAAATGTAAAACATCAAAAAAATAATAATATAATTGTTTGATATAAAATTATATAACATTCAACTTACCTAGTATTTGAGTCGAATTGTTAACACAATAAAACTTTTCCCTCTTTAATGTTATTCTCCGTTGGAGTCTTTCCTTTCTATGAGCCGGTATTTGAAAAGCTCTTTTAAGATCTAAAAGCGAAAAAAATACAATGAGAGGCTAAAAATTTTGAATGTCGTTCATCATCTAGGAAAAAAATACAAACAATTATGCAAATGTAAAACATTAAAAAATAATAATATAATTATTTGATATAAAATTAAATAACATTCAACTTATCTAGTGTTTGAGTTAAATTGTTTTTAACATGAAACTTTCCCTTCTTCAAATCTAGTGTTATTCTACGTTGGAGTCTTCCCTTTTCTATGAGCTTAGATTTAAGAAGCTCTTTTATGATTCAAACACAAAAACGAAAAAAGAATAGAATGAGAAATACATATATTATGTATAGTAATTAAATAAATTGAAAAAAAGTTAGAGATTCATCTTGTGATAAAGTCTCATTAACATCAAAAATTTGTTGCATTACATCATCTTCCATGTGATGGAGATTTTCAACTCTTAATGACAATAATTACGGCTCAAATTTGCGTTTCATCTCTAAACAAATATTTCAAAGAAATTCAAATGGAAAAGACAACTTGCGAAGGAAAAAAGGTGAAGCAAAACAAAAGAACAAACCTCTATGAACTATCAATTTATAAGAACGAAATTATCAATAGGTTCATTAATGACTTTGAAACTCAAAACACAAATAACCGAAAAAAGAAACATTAGAAATATGATAAGTCAAGATACTTAAAAGACAAATAATAAATTAAAAAAGTTTATGAATACGATAAGTCAAAACATATTAAAGCATTACAATTTAAAGCAAAACTAATTAAGTATTAACAATACTAGTAAATAAAATTAAATGCAAAACCTTTGAAATTCTATAACTCTTAAATATTAATGATATAAAAATATTTAAGAAGATAAAAGTTTAATACAAAAATAGAAGAAAAAAACTAATTAAGTATTAACAATACTATTAACTAAAATTAAATAAAAACTTTTGAAATTCTATAACCCTTAAATATTAATAATAATAGAAAAATATTTAATAAGATAAAAGTTTAATAGAAAAGTAGAAAAAAAATGAGAGAGAACTATGCCACATCATCCTAAAATATTATGTGGCAAAAACAAATTCCTTACATTTTAAGTATTTGTATAGATAGTAGTCTAGGGATATTTATAGTTGACATAAGTGTCTCAAACATGACTTCTTCTCCTTTGACTCAACGAAAAAATAATGAATGGAATTACCTAGATGTTTCATGAATTGAATTTCCTAGATGTTTTTTTTGTCTTAATGCTTTCTATAGTAGTAGTTATTTATTTAAAAAATTAAAAAGAGGTATTTCATTAATAATAATTGATCAGTACCAATTATCACAGACAAATAAATTCACATGTAATCAAGAAATACATATACATTATAGCAAAAAGATATAATTTTCTTTTAAAATTTTTCAATCGTATTGACGGACCAATTATAGACAGCTCTTTAACTGCGTTTGGCACATCAGTAAGAGACTCAATCCACTCAGTGCCATATTGAGCCATAAATCAACTATATATTTGACACATCGGTAAGAAACTCAATCCACTCGGTAACCATATTGAGCCACAAATTGACTTTATTGTCATATGACAAGTCTTTAAAATGGTACGATCTTCTGAATATCAGATTCAAAATTCTTCTTCACTTTCAAATAGAAGACAAATCAACTCTAAAAAAGAAGACACACAAATTCCATTGAGGAAGACAAAATAAAAAATAACAAAGAACAAACATAAAAAGAACTAAAACAAACAGATCTGGTGATTTTTATTTTATTCAATAAAAACTAAAATATAATGGTTTACCGCCGACTATTCGATAATCGACGGTTACCTAACTATATAACTTTAAAAGAAACAAGAGAAAGGAGAAAAAGAAAAAAAAACATATTTTTTAGAGGAAGAAAAAAACATATTTTTTAGAGGAAGAAAAAAACATAATTTGAAGACTAAAGACCATAGTATTAGTTACTTTGTTATGAAAAAACGTGAAAAGTTATAAAAAAAAAAGTAAATCTATAACTATAATAAAATTAATGTAAACACTATAGAAGGAATAGTGCATTGGTCCAACTTCTGCCATTTTCAACTTATTTACAGAGTATTATGACGGTTTTTTATGATTGTGTGCCATGACAGTTGCCCTTTACATTTTACACTTACTTTCTGGATATTTCTTTCCACTTGTTTACGAAACAGACAATGTCCAACATCTTATTCATATTACATGGCACCTAAACTTTTCCACATCGGACCCTGAGCTTTGGTTTATTTACGTTGGCACGTTGGTGCTTTATAGGTTAGCGGGCTTCCAAGCCCAATATTCATCACTCTTGGTTCTATTAAAGTTTAGGAAAAAAAGAGTGGGCTAGATCGCCCAAGTTTGAATTTTATTAAAATTCAATTTTTTATTTTTTATAATTTCCAATTTATTATTCTCAAAATAAAAATCATATTTTTATTCTAATGCACTATTGATAATGATTATAAAGAAACAAATAATTATAATAATATATTTTATTTATTAATTATGTATTATATGTATAATAATTTCTAACAGTATAATGATTTCTAATATTTGGCTAAACTGTATATTAATTACACTAATGTCATTTTAGATAATGCCATGCTAAGTAGAACTTCCGACACAAAATGCTATATTAATCTGAATCACCTGAAACAATTGTTTTTTCTTGGGAGGCAAAAAACGCACTCGTGGTTTTTTTGTAGTATTTTCATTTTTCTCTTCTAAGTAAATTTTTTTGTCCAGTTTGTCAGTTCCACATGAGAAATTATTAATCAAGCACATAAGCTTTGAACCACCAGTTGATCCAGAGAATGAAAGATTCGTGGTATTAAAAAAAAAGATTCATACAAGAAACCATTTGTTGAGTTGTTAGAGATTGATATTCACATTGATAAAGTAATGATGTTATTTATATTGTATAAATTCTTAAAATGCTTAATATGTAGTTAAACTAATTTAAAAAATTTAGGATATGAAGTTCACATGTGAAGTTATTGTCAAGGAAATAGACACATCATCACCGAATGAAAAATAATAAGAAATTAAAAATAGAGTCAACAATACATTATTTATATTATTATTAATGTCTAATTATGTATGTACTTAATATCATTATTAGTAATACTTTGGACATCATAATAACTTTATTTTTAAAATTAATACGATCTGTCTAAATTTATAAATGAAGAATAAATAGTAACCAGAAGTAACGCGACGGTTATATTCTAGTTTTTTTATATATATTCTTTGTAAAACTGATTTTTCAAACTAATTGTGAAAAAATATTGCTTTTTCATATATTTTTTTAATACTAGTTTTTTTTCCTCACGTGCGTTACACGTGTTGCTCATTATTGATATCAATATACTATCAAATCATTTTTTTTCTTTTTAACCTAAACCGTATTACTTGATTACCAATGAAATTATGGTACAAAAATAAAAATTTGTATACCTTTTTAATTTTAAGTCTTCAATTTTCAATTCATGCGTTTTAATTTTAAGTCTTCAATATTCAGTCCATACTTCAATAGTTTGGATGATGAAGAATTTTGTAAAATTTTCATCAATATTTTTTAGATAGAGAAGAACAACCCTTTTTCAATTTTAATTTGATATATTTATACATCTCAAGATCTAATTGCAACTATCCAAAAGCCCTAGAAGGATTAGAACTTGTTTAGATTAATTACATGTAGCCTTTTAAAATTTAGATTTCGATCAAGATTGCACATCATATAACTTCTGATTTGTGACTCACTTTGCAAGTATTTACAGTCATTAAAATGGCCACGATTTCTCCATGAAAGTTGTAGATCTCGATTTTCTCTTGAATTTAGCCTTTTCAATCACTTAATTTTGAGTCTTCTAGCTCAAATTATAGCTCATCGAATGTGATACACTTTGGACTTGCGAATTTCACATTAAAACTTAATATAAGTATTTAAATAAACTAAGTAATCATTAATTCTACTCCAAAAAGAACATAATTAATCTGAATTAATTACTAAATAGACTTTAAATAATTAGTTCATGGCTATAAAAATAAAATACCCAAACTAAGCAAAAACATAGAATTCATGGTAGAAAAAAAATAAAGCTATTGATTTGTAACTCACTTTTCAGTATTTACTATCTTCAAATAGCCACGACTCCTGCATGAAAGTTGTACATGTCAATTTTATCATGAATTTAGGCTTTTAGAGCATTCAATTTCGAGTATTCTAGCTCAAGTTATGGCCCATC
>CANYLF010915652.1:0-11491 GCA_948193215.1 Bocquillonia castaneifolia | reverse complement strand
CTCGAGACTGCATTTAATCAAATTACAAAAACACCTGGAATTACTAGTAAACAGCACAAGACATACAAAATTTCACAACCCACCTGAGATTCTAACACCACTAGCCCTCCCACCTAGAAAAAGTAATAAGGTAGCCGAAATAGAAGTATGGTAAGCATGGATTCAAGCTCCCATCACACACTATAGTCTTCAAGCAATATCCTCTCAACTACTCATCAGTCACACATCCTCTGGAAGCTGATTGCACGTTCTTGATGTACTGGAAACCCAAAAGATAAAATGAATCCTCTAAAGAACGATGACAGATTATGGCGATTGTTGAATTCTTCAATTCAATTTGTTCTTTACCTTGTATAGAACTCCACGAGTAGCCTTGTTTGGAGGAGGGTTCCAATTCCTTTTTCTCTCTGCCAATTCCTGGTCAGTTAGCTGAACATCTATTCTTCTCTCTCGAACATCGATGTTGATGATGTCGCCATTTCTAACAAGACCTATTGGACCACCTTCCTGGAAATAACAAGCAAAACCTCGCATAACAACTATTTGAAATTGATTCACATGCATACATGTAAACACAGTCGATATGACAAATGTTTCCCCTAAATGGTCCTAAATCATTCTGTGTGTGTTCAATGCTTCCTGAAACTTCAGTGTAAGAAGTAGAAAAACATGTGAAAAATGAGAGATGTTTTCAAAGTCAATTGTAATTACAATAAGGAAAAATGATATTTATTAAGCGTATTTCCAAAACACTTTCCAAAGGCAACAAGATTATCATATGTAATAATGTAGTAAGGAAATATCAAACTCTGCTGGATCAATGTCCATAACTGCTTGCAGTAGTAGCAGGTTGAAAATCTCGACCTTTTTCTTATTTTAAATAACATGTAAAAAAGATTATAATAACTATAAACGTATAATGTAACAAATTATACGACAACAACAGAAAAGGAACTGCACCTGTGCTTCAGGGCATACATGCCCAACAACAAAACCGTGAGAACCTCCCGAAAACCTACCGTCTGTTAGCAATGCACAATCCTACAGTATTAAAAATCAAGAATGAGTCTGTTAACTTCAAAGGCAAAAATAAAAATATCACTCTTTAAGACAAATAATATGCTTTCATCTGAAAAAAGCATAAAATTTTGTGAATCAGACAATTAAGGCCGCAGCATTTCACCAATCATTAAGCAAAAAAACATAAATTTTTTATGATTCAAGGCAATTCATGGCTTGCAGCAAATCACCAATCATGAAGCAAAAAAACACAAATTTTATGATTCAAAGCTATTTACGGCTGCAGCATATCACCAACCATTAAGCAAAGATTAGAATGCACATTACCTTCCCAAGACCAGCACCCATGATTGCACTTGTTGGTGTAAGCATCTCAGGCATGCCCGGTCCTCCCTTAGGCCCTTCTCCTCTAATAACTACTACCTTTCCCTGGGACAGCATTATATGACAAAATTAGATAACCAACTTTTGACTAAGAAAGGAAATACAACTATAACTTTCCCTGATAAATAAGTATTATGTCAAAAGAAAAAAGTATCAAAATGCCACAATAATAAAATCCTTATTAAAAACTTTAAAAGTATTTCAACATTTCAGGCCTGGATTCTGACATAAATCAATAAAAGAGCCAAAAGAATTGGACTGGTTTTTTTTAAGGGAGGGTAACAGGTATTATGATTACCTTAAAATCCATAGGATTTTCTGTTATGGCTGCAATCATAGCTTCCTCTCCTTCAAAGACAAGTGCTGGACCTGGAGAATAGTGTTGATTTCATTAGATCATTCTTTGCAGTGTATTAAACAATAACCCAAAAAAGATAAAGCAGCGCATGGGACTTCAAGGAACAGAAAATAGCACCAGAGAAATATAGTCCTTCTTTTCCAGTAATTTTAGCTACAGAACCCTCTGGTGCAAGATTTCCCCGCAATATTTGGAGGTGTCCTGTTTTCTTGATGGGGTTATCCAATGTCCTTATAACATCCTGCAAGAGTAGAAGTGATGTGTGTAGTCATTTTCATACTGAGATACAATGTTTCTTCAGCAAAAAACCGTAATTATAGAAACAAAGAATTCAATCACACCTGCTCCTCAGACAAAGGTGGACAATTCTGCAAATTCTCAGCCAGTGTCTTCCCAGTCACTGGAGAGAGAATGAATGAAATTAGTATTAAAAATATGGCAGGAGAAATTGCCCACCGAAAACTTTCAATTAATGAAAAAAGATGTTCGTTTAATTACAAATTATATACCAGTCAAGCAATCTCCATCCATGAAACCATTCTCCAAAAGATAGCGAATGACCGCTGGTGTTCCTCCAATCTATGAAAAGTTATTTATCAAGAGATAGAAAGAAAGAATTAGGATAAATCAAGTCACTAGACATTAGACAAACACAGCCAGGAATCATGTAAAATATGATTGTGCATTTATTGACATTGAATAAGTGGAGACTTTTCGAAATCAGTACCCTATGTACATCCTCCATGACATATTTGCCACTCGGCTTTAGGTCTGCAAGAAATGGAACCTCGTCGCTAACCTTCTGGAATTCATCAAGGGTTAACTCCAGTCCAACAGACCTGTCAACATCTCATGACTCAATGCGATGCAGTTACAAACAGTAACGAGGGTAACATTATTCTTACTTGGCAATTGCAATTAAGTGCAACACAGCATTAGTAGACCCTCCTAATGCCATTACAACAACCATTGCATTACGAAGAGACCTACGAGTGATAATGTCACGTGGTTTCAAGTTCATCTTCAGTAATTCTAAAAGATATTTCCCAGCTAAACGGCATTCATCCAACTTCAGTTGGTTTTCAGCAGGTATTGAGGAGCTATGTAGGAAAACAAATGAAAGGTTAAGGCATTGCAATTGTCAAGTGTCAACAAATAACAATCAAAATCTATCTGTGAGAAAATCTGTACCTGTACGGAAGAGACATTCCCATTGCCTCAATAGCAGAAGCCATCGTGTTAGCCGTATACATTCCACCACAAGCCCCTGCCCCAGGGCATGAATTGCGCACCACATTTCTTCTGTCATCATCATTTATAGATCCACTTACATATTCTCCATAAACCTATGACAAGGAGAACATAAAAGACGGGAATTAAATGGAAATTTAACATGCAGAATTTGCTGTTTCCAACATGAAAAATGCTTATGCTTAGCATTAAACTTATTGCTGCAAAAGCAAATGAACTTGCTCATATAAGCATAGGAAGATGCTATACAAGGACTCAGTCAAGTGAGTATGAAAAAAAAGGTCATTTGGAAGTCAAAACTATTTTCCAAAATCTCATCGAATCTCTAACTTTCCAATAATTCAAAGTATAAAAGCATTATACCTATGTTCAACCATTATAATTTGACATAGGTACTGTAGGGAAAATGGAAGAGCAGAGTAACTTGGGCATTAACCAGCAATAAATCATAAAGCCAAGATAAAACGCAAGCACAAGAATGTCAATTGAAATCCAATATAGCTATTGCTGAACACAGTTAAATTCTTGTACTAGCAGACTTTTATCTACAAGTATGAAACATTATGAACTGGTTTTCAGTAGACAAATGTATGAACCATTTCACTATTTTATCAACATGAATTTAACTTCACATATGAACTGGTTTTCAGTAGACAAATGTACGAACCATTTCAATATTTTATCAAAATGAATTTCACTTTAGTGAGTGAAGAAAAAATCTGACCCACACTGTAAAGCATTTTATATCTGGCCAGATGCAATATAAATCCAATAACAATTTGACAATAAAGAGAAGTGGCACACACACCTGAAAGGCAGATACTATATCGTACGTATGGCCATTAAAGTGACCAGGCTGCAAAGAGAAGATAAAGTGCACAAGTCACTACCAAGTAGCAAAATTAGACAAAAATTTTGAATTAAGAACTTGATGGACCCTTCTTCAAGCAATGTCCAAGGAAAAAAACTTTGGCTTGCATAACATAGTCATGGTCAAGAAATGATTTCAAAAATATTACAACCTTCAGTTTGGGTTTAAATAAAATTCCACACCTTTATAGTTCCACCATAAACCATAATACTTGGCCGGTTGATTCTGCCCATTGCCATAATTGTACCTGGCATCTACAAGAACCAAAAAATAAATAAATTCTATTCAATTGCATAATCAAACAAAACCAATTACACAGCATAAAATCCAATGAGCTAGAAGTGAATGCCAGAAAATTGCAAATTCTCCCATAAAATCAAAGGACAGCATTGAGAAAAATGAATTCCCATCAAAACCTTTAAATGATAGAAGATGTTTCTTTTATATATAATTATATATAGATAATAGGGTCAACACAAACATACTAACCACAATACCATAAGAACCAAAAAAAGCTTGAGCATCATCAGCAATCAACACACAAGAAGCCACACATACCCACAAGAGTCAAATAAATAGTTGCTGGTAGCAAAACCAAGTTTTCAAAATGCAGCACCACAATCACCAAGTTTCAGTCTTTTCTATCTTTCATAACAAAGTCACAAACTTTATCCACAAACTCACAAATGAAAATCCAATATAGGAGTGGAAAAAAAAACTTGCATTCTTATCACACCCAGGAACAGAGAATATTGCCATCACACCACAGCTGAGCAGTCATAACAGTTCCATAATATCCACAATCAAATCTCTACTTTGCAGACTAAAACACAATCCTCTAGCATCCAAATGAAATAGCATCATACAAGTTAAAACATTATTATTTATTTATTTTACAAAATCACAACCTTTTAATGAAAATGAAAAAGAACCCACGAAATAAAATCCAACATAGAACTATACTTACATTCTTATCACAACCAGGAATGGAGATGTTACCATCATACCATTGAGCACTCATAACAGTTTCAATACTATCAGCAATCAAATCTCTACTTTGTAAGCTATAACACATGCCTCTAGTACCCATAGAAATGGCATCACTAACACCAATGGTATTAAACCTAAAACCAACCATTCCAGCTTCTTGAACACCTCCTTTAACAGCTTCAGAAAGCTTTAACAAGTGCATATTACAAGTGTTCCCTTCATACCAAACTGATGAAATACCCACTTGGGGTTTACTTAAATCTTCATCTGATAAGCCCACACCATGTAGAATTGCTTGGGACCCACCCTGTGATTTGGGTTCTGTAATTCTTGAACTGTACCTGTTCAGTTTTTGAGATACTGTGCCAGTGGCAGCTGCTGCGGATTGCTCTGTAGTCACAGTAGCCTGAGACTGAGCAACCACACGGGGTATGGAAGAACGGCGCGTCGAAATGTAGGGTAAAGGGTTGGCGGCGCGTGGAGAAATAAAGGTGGACTGCATGGTGACTGAGTGGTAACTGAATGAAGAAAACTGAGAGCTTGGAGAAAGTGAGGACTCTGTTGGTAAAGACCCGTGTTGGGTTTTCTTTTGTCTTTGCTTTTATTTATTTTATTTTTGTTTTATATTGGTTTAGGGTTTTGGATTTTGTAACAGGGTTTTTAGAAAGAAAGGGATATTTGAATAGTTAAATTTTTTTTTTAATTTAAGGAGAAAGGGATACCAACCCAAAACTATATTTTGAATTTAAAAATATTATGTTTCATCATCAATTATAGTATTTGAAAAAATTTGTCAATTTGTTGCTGATGATTTTACTTTTCTTTTTGATTGGATGATGATTTTACTTTTAATTGGACCGAAGTATGATTCAGCTGCAGTTATCAGAGTGACACATTCGACAGCGAACCAGAAATTTTATAATCCGTAAACATGAACAAATTTAATGAGCCAACTTAAATTTTTAGAGCTTTTTTTTTCTAAAATTTTAGGGGGGGTGGGTTGAAGTTCTTGGAGGGTTAAGGGACCACCCCACCCCAATTCCACCAGTGGACACATTGCTTGACAAAAACAAAATGGCATTTATACTAGTATACAGTTGGAAGAGAGATTAAGATGACGGACCAATCGTGATGTGGTAACATAAATTATAACAAAACAATGAAATTTAATTTCTTCATTTCAGTTCTTCTCTTTTTTATGAAAAAATATGGTACCATATAAAAAACCACCTTATTACACAGCTTTATCAGGAGTTAGAACTCCCACTTGTACTATTGATCAAGTTCTACTACGAGCAATAAATTGCATCCGTTCACTTAGCATCCTTTGACAACAGATTATGGCTCTCCACTGTCCGGGCGTTGCAGAGGTCATCACAGGCATCTCCCCTCTCAAAAACAGCTGCTGCTCCCATACCTGTGCCTGCATTTCAGTTGAAAGCATCCGTCGTCAATTGTGTGTCCTGTTGTTTAAATCCTCTAGACATATGACCAAACAGGGGCAAGAGAAGTACCTATGCACATTGATATCACTCCGAAACGACAATCTCTGCCACGACGTTTCATCTCATGTAATAGAGTACCCACACATCGAGCACCTGTAACAGATAGATGCTTCCCGAGTCACTTTAATACTGTCATGAAAATGAAAGAGATGGCCTCTTTGCAAGCTAGAGAAAGAACATGGTAGATTTGATCCTCTAGCGAGACTGACTGGTGGGAGGCATCTAGCATTTCTAGACACTAGACTTAACAAACTACCTTTCAGTAAGACAAGTGACGGAAGTTCACACACAGTATGTTTTGAAAGTTGATTGGAAAGCATGGACAGGGCAATTCCTAATAGAACTTGTATGATATCATATATTGCAACAGTTTTATGGACACATAGCAACACCTTATACACTATCAATCCATATTCAGAACCAAATCCCAGCCCACTTCATTGAATGGATCACCAATTGCCACAATCATAGAAACTAGAAGCCAGTTGAGGGATGATATTATACAAGCATCAAAATTAATAAAGTAAACTATGCATCCACAATTCCACATGCCAATTTAATTGTATATATTTTAGAGAATTTTGTGAAAATATAAATCCCAAAGGAAGTTGAAATGATTGTTACCAAATGTTTCAAATCAGAATGAAATTCATATCGAGTTCAACATTGTGCCACAAAATACCTGTTGCACCTAGAGGATGTCCAATGGCCATTGCACCTCCATTGACATTAATCTTCTCGGGATCTAGCTCTAATTTCTTTTGGCAATAAACAAACTGGGAAGCAAACGCCTGTGAAGAAACAGTCAAAATCAGTGGTGCAAAAAAAGTTTTAGAATTATGAAGTCTAACTTCAGCTATAAATTATTAAACATAAAGCTTTTTCTTTTTTACCTCATTTATCTCAAAAAGATCAATGTCGTCAAGTTCAAGGCCAGCAGCCTTCACTGCAGCAGGAATAGCAACAGCTGGGCCAATACCCATGATGGCAGGATCCACACCAACAGCTGCAAAAGTCCTGCATGTCCAAGAGAAGGCTTAATCCAAGAAAAACAAAAGGAAAAGTAATATTCTTCTAATTATTGTCACTGATTCAATCAGATGAGTAGAATAAATACTATAACTTGTAATTGGAGCACCTAATGATAGATAATTATTACCATGATTAATTTATAAAAATTACATACCTGAACACCCCAAGGATGGGTAGGCCTTTACACATTGCAACACTTCTTTTCATGAGCAAAACGGCTCCAGCACCATCACTCACTTGGCTAGAATTACCTATAGAACAAGAGTCGACCATGAACAGCTATGAGTAAACTATTGAAAATAGCAGAAAAGAAAGAAAATAGATGCTGCTATGGTGTTATTGCTTACCAGCGGTAGTGGTCCCATCTTTTTTAAAGACGGGCTTCAATTTAGCTAGATCTGACAATGATGTGCTAGGGCGAAACCCATCATCGACGGAAACTACAATTGGTTTCTCCACACCAGTTTTTGGGTCAACAATCTTCAAACATCAAATTTACACAGCAGCAATGATAAGAAACTTAGTTGTGAATCTCCACATAAAGATGCAAGAAAACTAAATATAGAAAAGATGAAAACTTATGCTAACAAAGAAATGAATAAGACTAACCTTGGTAGCCACGGGGATAATTTCGTCCTTAAATTTGCCTGAAGCAGTAGCAGCAGCAGCCTTCCTATGAGACTCAACCTAATAATAT
This sequence comes from Bocquillonia castaneifolia, assembly GCA_948193215.1. NCBI lineage: Eukaryota > Viridiplantae > Streptophyta > Magnoliopsida > Malpighiales > Euphorbiaceae > Bocquillonia > Bocquillonia castaneifolia. The sequence continues at coordinate 3,383 of CANYLF010915652.1, read as the reverse complement.
AAATTTAGTCAATACATAGAACTTTTTGTTTTTGTAATATCACATTCAGTAAACTTACTGCAGCTTGATCTTGCTCCTTCCTAGTCACTCCAAAACGATGTGCAACATTTTCTGAAGTAACACCCATTGGCAAAAGGCAGTTTTGGGCTTGTTCAAAGGCCTTTACCTGTAAAAATCAACAAAACATTGAAGGTCCCATCTGAAGCCAAGCCAAGACAAAACGAAAGAGGTATGAGAAAGATATATACTTTTGGATTCACATCTCCATCCCAAGCCATTGGATTAATGGTCATGGATTCCAAACCAGCACCAATACCTAATGTGAAATAAAAAGAAAAGCATAAGCCTGGCAGATCACAATATTGAAAGGAAATGCACTATAAAAATCAGTGAGAAATTGATATCCTCCTACCAATATCATAAAACCCAGCTTTAATTGCAGCAGCTACATCAGCAACGGCCTGAAGCCCAGAAGAACATTGCCGGTTAACAGTTCTAACAGGAACAGTTTCTGAAATAAAACACAATAAGATTCCAACCATACAATCAAGAACAAACCAATAAATGACAGAAATGAAGAATCAGTGTTCGACAGAAAGAAATACAAACCGGGAAAGCCCGCATAGAAAGAAGCCATCCTGCATTCACTAGCTCGCTGAGAACCAGGAGCCAACACCGTTCCCACAACAATATCCCCAACTTCACTTGGGTTCAACTTAGTTTTCTCAATCAATGCCTGCACCGAGCAAATCACCATCATCATCATTAATCATCATCAACAATAATAGAAACTGAGAAAAATAAATAAACAAATAAACCTTTAACAGAGGAGCAAGCAAATCATCAGCATGAGTATCTTTAAAACCACCGCGCTTGGACTTGCATAAAGCAGTTCGATATGCTCTATATAACCGAAAAATACAATAAAATAGAAAGTTAACTTACAAATTTGTCCGATTTAAATGAATTGCATGAAATCATGGAATTCGTTTACAAAACCATGGTTTATGTGTGTGATATAAATGAAAATTCATTTATTATACTAACTTATTAAAGCTTTGAAATTGATTTAACTAAACCAAATAAACACTTTCGGAAATGAATTGAATTCTACACTAAATTGAACCAAACAAAAGAAGGGTAATGTAAGATTCAATTTCAGAAATAAAATTACCAAATAAAGAGAAAGAACTTACGCTACAATCACAACATCATCTCCATAGACCGAAGTCCTTTGATAAGCAGCACTATCTCCAGCTAAGCAAGCGGATGCCTATTTCAAAAATAATTTAACTTAAAATAAACAAAGGCAATGTTTGGAATACACCATATAAAGCAGTTGAATTAAAAAACAAACTAACACTCTCTCCAAACGCAACAAAAACGTTTTCATTTCACGAATAACAAACACGTCGCCATTGGTAAACAGCAGATCCAATCATTCAACCACTGTTTACCTAATTCTTCCACACATCAAAATCAAAACATAAAAAATTTTAAAAAAAAACAGAAAAGCTTACAGCAAGAGAAGCTTCATAACTATGCGAGGAAGAAGAAGAAGGACGGAGGTGATCAAGAAGAACCTTCTGTCTGTTGATAGCTTTGTCCATTTTTTGTTTTTTTTTTTTAATTCGAAGCGAAAAAACTTGAAGAAGAAGAAGAGCTAAGTTATTTATGATCTAATTTTCCGGTGATCAAGACAAATGAAATGGGTTTCTTCGCCTTTTATACTAGTCTTGGATCGCTCATGGTTTGACGGTTAAGATAATTATTTATTTTATTTTATTTTCTATTTATTTATAAATTAATTAATTTTAGGACATAATGTTATGCTTGCGATGTGAATTTATATACTTGGGAGTTGGGACAGACGGGATAAGATTGTATACTACTTCATATGACATGATGCAGATGTGATATGGCCGATATTTCTTATGCAAGTACGTCACATTTTTTTCTTCCCCACTCTCACTCTACAGCGAGTATTATGACAGAATTTTTTTTTTTTTTCAAAGAAACTAGGAATGTCCTGTATTCCATACAAAATTTCCACGGAAAAGGAGTCCAATAAAAATGTAAAGGTTTAATTACTAAAAAATATCCAAATTTTTTAATTTTTAATAATTATATTATAAACTTTTAATAATTACGTAATAAATTATAATTTATTAATTCTTTTTTAAAAGTACTTTAAAATCATTTTAACGAGTGAAAAATGATTGTGCGACTGACTGTAGTGATTTTTAAAAAGAAAAAATAAAAAATTAAATTAATAAATTGAATAATGCATCAACTGTAATAGTCAAAATAAACAATTATATTTTTTTTAAAAGTATATATTTAACTTACTGTCTAAAATTATAGCACTTAAGTGAAAATAAATAAGTGCATTTAAGTTCTTTTAGGTAACTAACATCTAATATTTGAGTAATTTGTCTTTTAAGAGTTAAAAAAATTATTCTAACAAGTTACAGTGATATTCTTTTAACTAAAAATAAGTTACAATAATATATTTTTTTCACCAAAAAAGTGATAGCAGAGTGTTTTTGAAAAAATATTGATAAATTAGTGTTTACTATGTAGTTATTAAAAGTTCATGATATAATTGTTAAAAGTTGAAAAGTTTGAATATTTTTTGGTAATTAGACCAAATGTAAAATATGATATAGAAACTTTGATAATTAAAAATGTAAAATATGATATAGAAACTTTAATGATTTGTAAATGGCAACTGATTCGTGTTGTGCAGTTTGCAATTTTTATTAAGGTTTTAAAATTTGACCTCAACTGATTTGGTTTGATAGATAAACTTTCTTTTTATAGTTTTTACTATTCAGAGATGTTCGAACTTCATACTAATTCCGGATCAAGTGAGTTTCATTTTGAAAACACATCCTCTACATGTAGCTCTAAGAACCGAACTCTCAATCTTCAGGTGTAAAATAGGGATGGCAATGGGACGGGTTGGGGATGGGTAATGCTTTCCCATCCCCATCCCCATCCCCATCTTTTTGGGGAATCCCCATCTCCATCCCCATTTCATTAATGAGGATAAAATTGTCCTCATACCCATACCCGTGATAATCCCCATCCCCATGGAGATATCCATTACCCATTTAAATTTTCTAGAATTTTGCTAACAAATTTATTTGTAAAACTAGCAATAATAATGAAAATAAAAACTTTACTAATACGAATTTATAACTGTCATGTCATGAAATATTCATCAAATAAAAAAAATAGAAACAATAAAGTACTTCAAACTTCAAAGTATAAATCATCTAAAAACTTCAATTACAATTGAAAATATCTTAGAATTATATATAGTAGAGACTTGTGATAAGAAAAAGAAAAGAAACGTAAAAGGTTGAAGTAGATAAATA
>CANYLF010915648.1:0-14066 GCA_948193215.1 Bocquillonia castaneifolia | reverse complement strand
CAAGGTAGGGATGTCATTTCCAATGGCTAATATGTCATCGAGATATAAGACCAGAAATACAATTCCACTCCCACTAATTTTCTTGTAAACACAAGGTTCATCTTCATTTTTGATAAATCCAAACTCTTTGACTGATTCATCAAAACAAAGATTCTAACTCTGAGAAGCCTACTTTAATCCATAAATGGATCTTTGAAGCTTGCATACTTTATCAGAATTCTCAAGTTGTACAAAACGTTCAAGCTATGTCATGTACACATCCTCAAGTAAGTTTCCATTAAGAAATGCGGTTTTGACATCCATTTACAAATCTCATAGTCATGATATGCAGCAATGGCAATAAGAATTCTAATAGACTTAAGCATGGCTACAGGTAAAAAAGTTTCATCATAGTCTATACCATGAGTTTGTTTGAAACATTTTGCAACTAGCCTTTCTTTATAAGTATGCACTTTACCATGCATGTCAGTTTTCTTATTAGAAACCCATTTGCACCCAATGGTCTTTGTACCTTCATGTGGATCAATCAAGGTCCATACATGATTATCATACATGGATTGCATTTCAAACTTCATAGCCTCCAACCATTTCTTAGAGTCTGGGTCTGTTATAGCCTTTTGATAGGTAGTGGGTTCATTTTGATCCACTAACAAAACATCATGATTATTAGTCACAAGAAATCTATATCTTTTGGGTTCATAACATATCCTATCAGATCTATGCGAACCTTATGCTACTCAAGGTGTGTCAACAACTATTTATTGACTTTAAGTATCCATAGGAGGTTCAATATTATCTTATTGTTCTCGAATTTCTTCGAGTTGTACCTTGCTCCCACCGGTTCCTTTAAAATAAATTCCTTTTCTAGAAAGACACCATTTCAAGAAACAAACATTTTGTTCTCAGTGGCATTGTAAAAGTAGTATCCCTTAGTTGCTTTAGGATACCCTTCAAATAGACATTTATCCAATTTGGGCTCTAGCTTAACACAAACTTGACGTTTCACATAAGCTTCACATCTACAAATCTTAAGAAAAGACAAACTGTACTTTTTACCAGTCCACATCTCATATGGTGTCTTTTCAACAGATTTGGATGGAACTCGATTTAGTATGAACACGGTTGTTTCAAGTGCATAACCCTAAAAGGTAAATGGAAGATCTTTTAGACTCATCATAGATCAAACCATATCTAATAAAATTTGATTCCTCCTCTCAAACACACAATCCCGTTATGGTGTTCTAAGGGGGAGTTAATTGTGAAATAATTCCACAATTTCTAAGATGATCATCAAATTCTTGGCTCAATTATTCTCTACCTTAATCAGATTGAAGGGATTTGATTCTTTTTCCAAGTTGGTTTTGTACTTCATTTTGAAAAGATTTGAACATTTCAAACGATTCAAATTTGTGTCTCATCAAGTAGACATAACCATATCTACTAAAGTCATCAGTAAATGTAATGAAGTACTTGTAACCTCCTCTAGCAGTTGAACTTAATGGTCCACATACATCTGTATGTATTAGGCCTAATAATTTATTGGCCCTTTCACTGTGTCTAGTAAAAGGATCTTTTGTCATCTTACCCAACAAACAAGATTCACAAACATCATATGATTCCAAATCAAATGAATTAAAAAATCCATCTTGAAAGAGTTTCAAAATGTGTTTCTCATTTATATGGCCAAGGTGAAAATGCCAAAGATAGGTTGGATTTAAATCATTAGACTTAAATTTCTTGGTAGTTATGTTATAGATCAAAGAATTGTTAGATTTTTTAAAATTCAAAACATAAAGACCATCATGTAAATCAGCATTTGCATAGAATATGTCCTCATGATAAATGGAGTGATTATTATTCTTAATAATAAAAGAAAATCCATCATTATCCAAACAAGAAACTGAAATAATGTTGCTACTCAAGGTAGGGAAATAAAAAAAATTATTCAAAACTAACAGAAGCCCACTAGGTAAAGTAAGTTCATAACTTCTTACAACTAAGGTAGCAACCTTTGCTTTATTGCCTACTCGTAGATCAACTTTGTCCTTTTTCAGCTACCTACTCCTTTTGAGCCCCTACACATTTATAGAAATGTGAGATCCACATTCAGTATCTAATACCCAGGAACTAGAAGGAGAAAGATTAATGTCTATGATATAAATACCTAAAGAGCTAGTCTCACCACCCTTCTTCTTTTTCTTTAGATCCTCCAAGAACTGCTTGTAGTTTCTCTTCCAATGACTAGGTTTTTTGCAAAAGAAACAAACACCCTCCTTAGGAGCTTTAGCCTTGGGTTCAGATTTGGGCTTGGACTGAGCATTAGACTTTCCAACTATTCTCTTGCCCTTTCCCTTTCTCTTTTTTTTCAAACATTTTCCCTTTTTAACCATCAGAATATGGCTAGGCTTGGACTTGATATTATGTTCAGCAGTTTTAATCATCGCATGCAGCTCAGAAATAAGTTTCCAACTCTTGGCTTAATGGAAATCCAAGCCTATCATGGTGCTCAATATATAGCCTTTCATCTTTAGCACATGAGCGCTAACTGAAGCACCCTCAACCATTTTGCAAGAATGCAGTGCTTTGGTAGTGTCATACCTCTCTTGCCTTGCCTATTACTGGAACGTTTCCTTATGATTAACAATCATAACATAAGCTTCCATGTGTTCCAGCTCCTTCTTGAGTTCAGAACTCATGGTAGCAAGCATTAGGCAGGCAACATCAATAGAGTCATTATAATGCTTCTCATAAGCATTCTTTCAGCTCTACTAGCACCTCAGCTGGTTGTTCAGGATGAGGTTCATCCAGGACATAAAATTTCCTTTCTTGTTTGAGAACAATTCTAAAATTTCAAAACTAGTCAAGGAAGTTAGTCCCAATAAGTTTGTCCTTCTCAAGGACTAAGCGCAGTGACATAGTAGAATTGTTATTGCTCTTGTTGTTTACCAGCTACTATAAAATGCAAAGTTCATTAAGTGTTTTGATTAATTAAAAGCTCCCACTAAATTAACAACCCTCATAAATAATCATATCAATTTAGTTGTCTAAGATCCATATTTCACTCAACTTTAAGTCAGCTTTGGCATGACACTTAAAATCAAGCTATTTAGGTAGGTAACTCTTACTAATTACATCTCATGTAACTCTTAGATTGTTATAGGATTTTTGACATCATATGTCTCAGCATGTTTAAATCCCATCTTATGTCATTAGGCCCAAAACCATTTTAATAGTATAATTAAGTCTAACCACTTTAAACATATAGGTAGCACCATTACTTATCTTTGTCTCACTAGGATAACCTAATATGCTTCCACTTTAGTAGAACCCACATTATGGTGATCAAAGTCTTGACAAGTGTTTAAATATGGATGGCATGTGAACTTAAAATTTTATATGAGGGATCTTGATTGATTTTAATCTTTAATTAATTGGTCTCATTATGCATTTGGTATCATATACTCTTTGATATCATACATGGCATAACATACACATGAAACATCATACATAGCATCTCATACATATAAAAAATGCATAATATAAACATGTCGTAGCATGGCCTTAATCTAGGTTGATCTTCATAAGCCAATATGAAGGCCAACAGTCATTCTTAGGTAATAAGTATCTCCATGATGTCGTCTTGGACCACTATCACCAAGCTTCTCCATCACCATGGTTGGATCAGACAACTTCAAACGGCTTGCATTGTCTTCTTATTGTATTACAACAATTGCACAAAATTCTACTGCCACTATAAAATAAAATTACAATAAAATAAAATGACACGCATGCCGTATTTAATAATTAAAACCCATTTGTAAAATAACCTGGCAATCACATTGGTCTAAAGGCCATGGTATGCACCATGCAAATAACAACATATCATGCAAATCATATCATGTTATCAAATAGTAAATACAAACTGCATCAAAACATCATGACAAAATTGTTGACCATACCAAATTGATCTCATCAAGTCAAAATTATTGACCAAACTGAATTGATCATATCAAGCCAAAATAATGGATAAAACCAAATTGACTTCATCAAGCCAATATAATTGACAAAACCGAATTGAGATATTTCAATATTGTTGGCTCCTAATTTTGTCATTGAATTATTAATTTTGTAGGTTCCTAATTAAACAATTTAATTGCAAAAATCCATTCAGATTCTTAATCAAATTAATGAATCCTTACGACAAATTGATTTAATCAATTAACACCTTAAGAAACTGAATTAATCAAGTTGTTCATGTATTCCATTATATCACATATAATCAAAAACGCAAAACATGCCAAAATCATACATATCACATACATATTATCAAACATGGCAGAATCGATTTGAATGAAAATGCAAGTGCCAAAATCATACATATCGAATACATATAATCAAACATGGAAAAATCTATTTGAATGAAAATGCAAGTGGCTCTGATACCACTATTGGGTTATGGGCAAAATATACAATCCGATTGAATCAAGGACATAACAAAAAATTAAAATTTTATCCCTTAACCCACCAAGGATCACAAGCATTTCAAACAAACAGAAGGAAAAGATAAATGAAATTACCTTTGTTAACTGATTCTAATAACTTGTACGGATCCTTAAGGTTCTGCCATTGTAAAGACGACCACCCTCTACAAGTATCCATACATGAATGAACACGAAGCAGGAGAGTTAAATGCTAGTTCAACTTCATTTTCTCAAAACAATTTTGTGTTCTCACTCTTTCCGAAAGTGGAGGCACATCCATAAATGGTGTATAAGATAGTTTATATAGATTCGAGGGTTAGGTTAGAATGAATTTAATCATTATTTATTTAAAACTCATTTTAAATAATAACAATTTAAATTCTAGTCCCTATCAAATGAGGAATTTATGTTTTAACCAAATCCTATACATATATTAATTATTTAGATTTCTTAGTCAATTTTATTGGCTTTCTAACTTTGACAATAACCATTAAGGAAATCTAAATAAATAATTAATTAGTCATCTATTAAAATTTAAATTATGAATATAAATTTTCTCAAATTAAAATTAAAATTTAAATAAAAATTAATTAATTGTTATTTGTATTTAAAATAATCTTATTATTTTAAATTACTTAAGAGAGTAATTCTTTTGCCTCGTAAATTATTGACCATAAGGCAAATCGAATCTAGACATTAATAAACCATAACCATTCTAGTTTATCCTTAGTGTGAGACCCTATAGATTCAATTAACGTTGGTAGTAGGCCTAAATCACATTTTGAGCCCACAAGTCATAAGTGGCCCCTAGCAAGACGTTATGACTACCCAAGTTAAATGAAAAGCTCATAATCCGAGATAACCATAATATAGCCCATAACACAATTCTTTTGTCTCACGATATCTTGATTGAATATATGGCATGGATCAAGTCAACCTTATATCGTTTAATCTTTAATTCCTCAAAACCTAATTAGAGTGACTAAACAAATGATATCGATCTCTATTAATTCATTTAAGCATGGCCATGCCTTTCTCAGTCTTAATTGTCGAGGGGCCTAGAGTTATCTCTCTTATAATAAGAGTGACAAATTCGATCTTAATTACTTATATCTCACTACATAATTATTACTATGCTCAATCATAAATTTTATAATCATTCGATTAAGGACAACGTTTGATTATGTCAAAACATAATAATCCTCATGTTGAGAACCGTAATAATTTCAGGTCTAAGGATTTAATGACACAACTATTAGAGATTAACTTATGATTTTGATGCATGCAGTAATCTTAAAGTGGATCGGTCCAATATTTTTTCCCAACAAATACATATGAATTTGATTCGTATCTTATACACATATTCATCTCATGAATATCAGTCAAACTTCATACTAATCTTAATTAATTGTTATTTCCAAAATAATAACTGATTAGGGACATTTAGAATAATTAATAATATTATTCAAGGACATTATTATATAATAAACATGCAAATTATGATAATAATAGATACAATCTTTATTAATAGTCAAAATACCATGTCCATACAATTGGCCTAGGGCACTATTACTAGCAATCTCCCACTTGCACTAGGCCCATTCATTAGTAATACCCATGGACTTAGCATGATGAGCATGCTTTGCTTGTGGGAGAGGCTTAGTCAATGGATAAGCAATGTTATCATATGTTGGAACTTTGCATGTCTTAACGCCACCTCTCTCAATTATTTCTCGAATGAGATGAGAACGCCTAAGAATATGTTTGGATCGCTAATGTGATATAGGTTTCATCCTAAGCATCCTAGATTTTTCATCATGACAAACAACTATCATGGATTCCAGTGATGGCTATCTACGGAGACAAACTACCTCCATCATTCTGGCGATGGCTATCTACGGAGACGGGTATGGACAGAGCGCCCGAGACCTACCCATCGGCTGGTGTCCAATGGCAATAGACTCACTTGATGGATTTTTAGATTTTTATGAAAACATTTGTAGAGTAGCCACCAAAATTGCATCGGGATCACCTAGTGATTAACAAACAGGTAGATTCCCTAGGAATCCCCATTCATCATCACTCCAGATGATTTCTGGGTTCAGAATAACTCATCCATTCTCAAGGAAATTTCCCATTTAATTAAGTAATAAGGTCATTATTTCCTACATAAACAAACAATATGAAGCGATAAATCACTCGGAAAGTAAGATGCAATGAATGGTTATGCCTAATATTGTTTCTAATCAATTTTATTTCTGCATTAGGTCCGATGTAATATACCTTGATTGATTAAGTGTAGTTGGCTGTATTTAGTGGGTTACTACTTATTTTAATAATAGTTAGCCAAGTGAATAACTTCCTTATTTATTTACATGTAAAACATCCACAGTTAGTTTTCAATGTATTTTACGTATATTTATGAGTTGATATTTGCACATTAACTGATTTGATATTTACCCAAAATATTGAATGGCAGGAGTATACATATACCTTTAAAGAAAGGAAAGGTGAAATGGTTTTCTATAATTTTTATTCTATTATTTACCGAGTTTACTTATTAAATGTTTGATTAATTATTTACAACTGGTTATAGGTGATCAACTATAATAAAAAGGGGTTAGAAAACCTTACTAATTGACCAACTAGTCTCAGAGAGGACTGGTCAGCCGACCTCAAAGCTTTGAAATAGTTTAAAGTTTCAGGCTCCACTCTAGCGTTCGTTGCATGGTCGATGCATGAAGGTCCAGTCGGATCTTTGTTAATGGTTTGGTCGGATCCTCTCATGGGCCAGACCCAAGTTTTAAGAATATTGGAAGCAGGTAGGACATCCGGTTAAACCTTGATCATCCGATTGGATGATCAGAGGTTCGGACGAATGATGCTCTCTGACTCGTGATGGTTTGGTTGGACCTGTAATCTGGTGCTGAAGGTTATTTTTTTGGGTTTTGACCTGTTTATTAATTGCCTTATGAATACAAAACATACAAGAGACAAATATGGCTTTAGGCGACCGAAAGGGTCCCTATATTCCTAATCTAATAGCTTATTACATATCATTGCTTTATGGATTCATGGACATAGTTGAATCCATCTTCTCTCCACTTAAGCTCTAAGTTCACATCCTTTTCTTCCCTAACTCATCATCTTGGTCTCAAGAGTCCATGCATGCAAAGAGGAAATAGAAAAGTTTAGTTATAAATGATTACATTGAGTTATAGAAGCTTAAAACATTGAAATATTAGTGGAAAGATACAACCAAACCCTCATTGTTATGATGCTAAGTTTTTTTACCATTTTGTTGATTCATCAGAGAACCGGAGACAATGAAGCTGCACTCCCTCTTCTCTCCTTTTCCTCTTATTAAAGGATTTTTTCTTGCTGTCGAAGTAGTGTGTGCAAGTGGTAGCAAATGCCTCTTCCCTTGCAAGGGGTTGATGCAAGGGTTTTATAGAGTAGGGCAGTAGGAGCATGTAAGACTATTGGCATATTATCAAATCACTGCTCTGTAGTGAATAATCATGATTACCCCTATGAGTCTAGGTCATTGATCCGGGCAAATGAATGAGAAAGGTCCAGCTGGACCTTTGCTTGATGGGTCTGGGCCATTTGACTTTTTGGGCTTTTGTGGGTTTTTGATGGTCCAACTGGATCTTTGATGGTCTGGCCGAATCTTTAAGGTTTATGGGGATTATCTTTGTTATTTCATTGTCTAGGATAAACTCCTCGAAATAGATAATTTTCCCAAAGTTCTTGGCTTAGACCTAAAGACCTAGCATCCTAAAATTCAATGTCTACGATGGGCTACTTCCATATTTTTACGGAGATGACTATTGATGGAGATGACTATCTTGCTTCGGAGATGGCTATCGACGACCTAAGTTGTATCCTTATTTGTGTCCCTTATAATAACTATGCTTATGCTTGTTTGCTTTGTCATTCATTTATTCATTCAAAGTGACCAACATTTCTGAACTCCAACAAAGCGGGGGCAACTATAGACATCCGATTTTTGGATAAATGATTAGGGAAGTAGCTCGGGAGCTCGGTGTGAAGGATGTGGCGTCTTTACAAGCATCTCATGTTTAAATATAAGATGTCTAAGGCCAAATTGTCCTTCAACCGAACCATTAATCAACCAACCGGTTCTGTGGCAATGAACTAACTGATTGATTAATTTTCTCATTAGTTGATCGATTTATGGTACTAGATTTGTACTTTCAAATATCTTTGGGCCTGGGCCTTATTAAAGGGTCGACCGAACGTTCATCAAAGGTTCGGTTGGTCCTTCAAAGAGAGGACATGCATGAAGAGAAGGACCCAAAGATCTCGGTTGACTAAAGCTTTGAGATCCGATCGGTTGATCGGTAAGGTTTTTTAACTATTTTATTTTTAATGTCAATCACTTAGAATAAATGCCTAAATAATTAACCTATTTAAATAAATAAACTCGATAAATTAGTAGAGTAAAATGGTAGAAAATCATTTGCCATTTCCTTTCTTCAAGGGTGTATGTGTATATTCTTGCCATTATTTTACCCCGGATATTTTATAATTAATTAATGTGCATATATTAATTTATAAATAAAATGTAATATAATATTAGAAACTAACTGTGGATGTTTTGCAAGTAAATAAATAAGGAAATAATCCACATGGTAAATATAATTAAAATAAATAGAAACCCACCACTACAGCAAACTGCACTCAATCGATCAAGGTTAATCTAACGGACTGAATGTAGAGAAATAAAACTAATTAGAAACAATATTAGAGATGATCATTCATCCTTGCCAGTGCCATAATTATTTTCTAGGTTATTTATCACTTTATATTGTTTATCCTCTACAGGAATTAACGACATTATTAATTTATTAAATGGAAAATTGCCTTAGTATGGAAAACTTATTCCGAACCCATAAATCATCTGGAGTGATGACAAATAGGAATTCCCAAGGAATCTACCTGTTTTGTTATCACTAGGTGATCCCAATGCAATTCGGGTGGCAACTCCACATCTTTTTGAATTAAAATTATTCCCAAGTAGTGAGTCAGCTCACCATTGCCATTGGACGCCTCCGCGGGCACACCCTGTTGTCCACACATGTTTATGAGGATTTTGAACTTTTGTTGAAAGTTGGAATAGCCGTGCATTCTTCATGTTTTTTGAATTATTGAACTTTGTTTCGGTTTCCTTTTTATGTTTTTACTTTATTTTCAATGTATTTTTGTGTTACTAATAATTAGAAACTATTCTTCAATTCTTATTTGTGTTTTAAAACATGTTTAAGTGTTGTAGGTAGAATCTAATCTGGAAGTTGTTCTTCATGTTCTAGGAATCAACTAAGGTGCACAAACCATCCTGAAGGCATATGACTCTTCCTTGAGGCGCTCCATGCCATTTCTAGAGTCGCCCAGCAAGCCCTTGGGCCCGTTTGAGGAGTTTTGAAGCTTTCTACCAATCCTACAATTCTAAAGGGTCCTAGAACATGATAAAGCCTGCCAAAACCGATGTTTGTATCTCTAAGCCTAATTTAAGATCACCTTAATCAACTTGTAGTTACTAAATGTATAATTTAGGGTTTTAACTAAGATCACCCTTAATTCTTGTTTTGTATGTAAACACTTAAGAATAATTAAAAAAATTAAAGATATTTATTATTCAGTAAGTTAATGGTAAAAACCAAGTTCCTTGAACACTTTAGACTTAGGAATAATTAAAAGCAATATAGTAAACATTTGAATAAAAGTGTAGCAGGCTCTATGTGGACAGAGCGCCCGGGACGCGTTATCGTTACCTCTGCCCATCGGTTGGTGTCCAATAGAAATGGTGACCTACTCACTAAATGGATTTCTAATTTTTATGAAAATTGTGAAGTCGCCACTCGAATTGCATCGGGATCACCTAGTGATTAACAAATAGGTAGATTCCTTTAGGAAAATCCCATTCGTCATCACACCAGATGATTTCTAGGTTCGGAATAAGTCATCCATACTTGGGGCAATTTCCTATTTAATTAAGTAATGAGGTCATTATTTCCTACAAGAGACAAACAATATAAAGCGATAAATCAAGCGGAAAGTAGGATACAATGAATGGGTGCGCCTAGTATTATTTCTAATCAAATTTTAGTTATGCATTAAGTCCGTTATATTTAACCTTGATTGATTAAGTGCTGCTTGTTGTATTGGTGGGTTACATCTTATTTTAATGGTGGTTAGCTGAGTGGATTATTTCATTATTTATTTACAAACAGAAAATCCACAATTAGTTTCTAAATTTTTTTTATATTTTTTTGGGTTAATGTTTGCGCATTAATCCACTTATTATTTACCCGAAATATTGAAATGACTATAATATACATACACCCTTAAAGAAAGGAAAGGTGGAGTATCTACCATTTTATTGTACTTGTTACCGAGTTAATTAATTAAGTGTCCGATTAATTATTTATAAACAGATCTAGGTGATTTATATAAAAATCATAAAGAAATCTTACTGACCGATCGATTCAACCTGGAGAGGTCGAACCGGCCGACCTTGAAGCTTCAATCAATTTGCTGCATTAAAATCTTTATTTTCTCCTTGTCTTCATAGAGGTCCGGCCGAACCAATAATCATGCAGCCGAATAGTCAAGATTCAAATATTTTAATTTAAGCAAGCAGGTGGGACATCTGGGTGAAAGGTTAACACCCGGCCAGACCTAAGCAAACATCCGGTCGGATGTTTGAACGTTAGGCCGGACCTGTAATTGGTCCTCTCAAAGTCTTTTTTCTTGTATGATTATATTTTCTTGCAGATTCACTGTATATTAACTAACGATAATTCATACAGACTCTCAAAGATCCATTTTGGATAATTAAAGCTTATAACAATAATTAAAAATCCAAGAAAAATGATTCTATGAAGTTTTGAGGTTGGAGTTATAGAGCTCCGTTCTTGAATATGAGAGGTTCTACATCTTCACACAAGACTGATATATGCAGTCAGAAAATAAAACAAAATTAATATGTGAAATATGTAAAAATCACATAATATAACTTAAAAGAATGTAAATATGAAAGTGTGCTTAGTCTGAATGTATGGATGGCTTGTGGTTGATTGATTGCCCTCATAATGGAGGTATATTATTGCTTTCAGGTAGAAATGAGCTTCTGGGTTGCAAGTTTTGTTGCTCAGAAGATTTTCCAAACATAAGTTACAGAGAAAAAAATATTATGTGTGTCTGCCCTATCCAAAAGGAAACCCCCCCCTTTTCTGCTATATCTCTTTCTTTTTATAGCCTTAGAAATTAGGGTTTTCATTTTAAAACCCGTAATCTGCTTTTCTGAATGGGTGGCGTGTGACAGATCATCACCCGTTATCCTCTATCAGATCGTGTAGATGCTCCCATAACCAATTATTTAAAAATAATGAACATCTGGCCGAACCTTTAAAGAACATTCGGCCGGATGTTCATTTTCGGCCAGGTGGTTTTTTTTTGGGCTCAAAACTATTTTCTGGTTTATGTGGGCCGTATTAAAGGTTCAGACACATATTTAAACATATGTTTGGACCATTAATTAAGCCAAAAATATGTTTTGAAAACATTTAACACGCTTGAAATAATTTTTATTTCCTTCAGCTCATTTCTACGAGAAACTGGGTAATAGAGTGGTCCAAACTAGACCATATTCATCACTGGGCTCTTGTGCCGCTTACACGAACCTGCATTCAAAAATTCAGTGTCTACAGTTTTCCCTTGCTTTGTCAGAGTTTAGCAATGTTGGATAAACATAAATAAATGAACGTCAAAGAAAATAAACCTAAAAAAACATGTCAAAAGGGAACAGTCTATGTTTTTGGCTCAAGGTTTGATAGACATCGTCGATAGGTTGGAGACAGTCTGGCTCCCTAGATAGTCATCGCCAATATATTGAAGGTAGTCCATCTCCCTAGATAGTCGTGTCCGATGAATTAGGGGTAGTCCGTCCCCGAGGTACTAGAGGTAGCCCGTCTCCCGGACCTAGTGTCTAAGGCCAATTTGTCCGGATATAAAATGATACTCTCGATCGATTGGATAGGATTCTAGAAGTTATTTTCTTCAACTTCATAAAGGATGGAGTTATCTTCTTCAATTCCAAAACTTATTTTTGCAACGGCCATAATTAATTAATAATTAATTATGCATTTAAATATGTTAAATCATTTCACTAACTATGTCTTTGGCATCATAATAATGTGTAATGCATTGCATAATATATGGTAGAATATATTGTGTGTAATAAGGTTTGTGGGAGTTGGATTAGTTGCGGGACTAGATCGTAAGAAAAGTTGAGGGAGCTAATTGTAATAGAGAAAAGAGTTAATGATTAATTGGGAGATAGTATTTTATTTGAGGGTTATTTGGTGGAGAAAATTTTGGGTGACATGTGGCAAGTGTAGGATGAAGGGGGAGAGGGACAAGTGTCTTACAAAAAAAAAAACAAAAGAAAAAAGACAAGTGGCAAGCCAAGGAAGAGCAAGATGGTAAAATCTTAATTAAATAAATAAATAAATAATAATAATAAATAATAATAATAATAATAATAATAATAATAATAATAATAATAATAATAATAATAATAATAAATGTTAGTGGAGAAATCCTACACTCCACCTTCCTCTTCATCCTCTCTTTTCTCTACACAAAAACCTCCATTAATGGAGGTGAAGCTTTTGATTGAAGAAAATAAGAAAAGATGAGAGATTTTAGCTAGCAAATAGAGTAATTGAGGTTTAGACGATGATTGAGGTAAGTAATTGTTGATTGCGGAAGTTTTATTATTCTAGGGTTTTATAGAATTTGGGGGTTTTTGTTTAGTATTGCATGATTATGTACTTAATGTATATGGGACAGTATATTCGGTAGTAATTTCATGTTTGGACATGGATTTGTCATTGAATTGTTTGTTGGATGAATTATGTTGTTTAGGGGAGTTCCAAAAGAAGGGAGTTTGAGAAGGAGAGCCTACTAGCCTAATGGTGTTCTACATCTTTGTAAGTATTTAAATGATTAAACTTGTGTATATAAAGTGGAGGCTATTATATTTGCCTAATTGCTATGTTTTGTATGAATTGTGAAATTATGAATTGATTGATTTGTTAACTAAGTTAATTGGTCGAATTGTGCATTTGTGAGATGAAATAGATGTTGATTGATTGGTAAGATTGTGCTTTGAAAAGCTATTGGTTGAATTAAAAAATGTGTGATTTGGTTGCAATGAGTATTGTGATGAATTTGATGATGTATTGATTGAATTGAAAAGTTGTGAGTTGGTTGTGATGATAATTGATGAGAATTGTGATGGAATGATGTGCAAATGTGATTATGATTGTGATTGTGATTGGAAAAGGATGACTCTTGGGGGTATGTGTGTGATCGGGAAAGCTGAGCCGGGTGGATAGCTACCCGTATATGTGTGATGCGAATTCAGCACTGTTTTATGGAATTGAAACGCCAACTTGAGGTGGATACGTTCAAACACAAGGAAACCAAGGTAAACTAATCAAACGTGATAAGATCTCTACCTATAAAGAGATAGCACCCTTACCAATATGCTGA